>JARFXV010000064.1:0-35000 GCA_031761425.1 Cosmopolites sordidus | reverse complement strand
CACAGTTTTCACATTCCCAGCCACATTAAAAAAAATAAAGACCTTTCCGCTCGACCTGCCCAAAGTTCATATCATACAGTGACTCGTTTGTGATGCATTGATTCTCAATAATTACAAAAAGATTTTTCCGTGTCTCTTTTGAAATCTTCGAGTTGAAGATAAGCTACATTGTTGAAGATGACGCCCTAAAAATCAACTGGGGAGTTCCCCGATAGTTATCATGATAGAATGATCAAAAGGCTCCCATCTTTTGCCTCAGTTCAATTTAATACGCATCAAGGTTAAGGTATTCTCGAAGGTAGCGAAAATATCTTCAAAGTTTTCGTATCACCTCCACAAAATTGTCCCCGAATTTATAATGAGTTTTAATAATAATAATTTACATAATAAATGACAATGTAAGCCCTAAGGGCGGGTCACATCGCGCCAAGCATGAGTCCTCAATAACAATCGGTGCAGTATTCAAATTTGTATAGAAACTGATTAGATAGTGCTTAGTACAACATACTTTTTTTACCATTACTGGGTTCTAAACTCAAAGACATTTACAACTAAACACCAAATCCATTTTTTTTTAATTCTCGACGCGCGTTTCGATAACCATGTCAATCTAATTCTAAAACTAAACCGTTTTCTATTTATATAACAGCGGTATCTAATGAAACATGTAAAAATTATAAATCGTGATGTTAACCAGTGTTTGGTTAACTTCACGGATCATTTTACATCTTTCGTTAAGTACGGTTGTTATTATAAATAGAATTTAGTTTTAGAATTAGATTGAAACATCTCCTGATGATGCTAACGAGGCATGCGAAACGTGCGTCGAGATTTTATAAATTGATTTCGGTTTGGTGGTAAAGCTCTTCAAGTTTAGTGTTTTTTAGTATAATTTTTATATCATTGTACATGATTCAAGTAGTGAAATAAAAAAGATGAAATTATTTAAGTTCCCTTATGTAATGTGCTTAACATTAGTCACTGAGCCATCTAATATAATATATAAAACGCGAAACAATTCATACGCTTGTTAATATTAACTAAGATTACAAATTATTGTCGTTGGTTTATTAAGAGAAAAGTAATTTAATTAATAAACCATTTAAAATTTGATAGATTTAAGTTCCAACGTAGCTTTAATTCTAAAGGGATTTCCAGTAAGAGTGTCAGAACTTTGAAATGTAATAATGTTGTACATTGTGTCAATTCTCCATGGAAAGATACATAATATTTTCTGACAAAGCGCACTTTTGATTTAATGAATTTGTGAACAAACAATTGCAGACTTTAAGCCGATGAACATCCTCAAGTGATTCAGGAGATATCTACTTATCTCAGAAAGTCACTGGTGTGGTTTTTGGGCACAAGGAACGATAGGATGTTATTATAATGACCACTGACCCCAAGGTTATTTAATCTCACCCTTCGATTATTTTTGTGGGGTTACGTTAAATCTTTGGTTTACAGAAATAAACCCCGTACAATTATTGGCCTTAAACAAAACATTGAAGTCGTCATTGAAAATATATCACGCGATATGTGTGAAAGAGTAATCGAAAAGTGGGGCTCTAATTTAAAACGAGGTAAATTTCTTCGAGGTAAAATAAAAATGAGTGTATTATCACTTGCAGTTATCATTAAGCCTCATTTTAAAGTTTTGACACTCTTTCTTTGTACCACTATTTCATTGATTAGACACGAACCTTTAATTAACCCATACAAATTATATTTATAAGGGAATAATAAACCTTTGAGTTATGATATTTTAATAAATTATGAGGGATATCAATATCAATATCAATAAAATATGGGGGTATCGCTTTTATCTATAAACATAAATAAAAATTAAATTAAATAAAAGTTTACCGCGTAAATTTCAAAATCTTATAATTAAAGATAAAGTCCTTACGTTGACAATCAGCTATATTCCCCAATCGTCATCCCACGAACAGCTCAAACAATCCGCTGACAACGCTTCCTCGACAAAATTATCTAACCAGCACAGGCATAAATTCCCCTCTCAAAGTCCCAACTAGTCGAACGGTTAACGACGCGCGTAGTCACGACAGACCCGAGTTCGACTCCCGCGACCGGTCAGAGTCCTTTTCGCCTCTTCCGAGATGCGGATTCGACTGCGGCTAGATCTCGAGGTCGCGGACTCGCGCACCAGAAAAGGCCGCCCTGTTGTCAGTTCACCCGTTGGCGTTTTTTTTGCCAACGCTGTTGGTCCCTGACCAGGCTCACGTAAAAACCTCGAATTCATTCATTAGATACAAACAGATCAAAGTGGATTTCTAAGATTGTAGATTTACCTTGTCAGTTTGGATTTTTTTGTTTCATTTTGCCACCAAAAAATAGTCTTAAATCAAATAACAATCTCAAAAATATAATAAATACTTTTATCATTGATTGAAACTGAAACTGAACAGATATAAAAAATAAATTATTCATCATGATAATTAAAATTCCCTAAATGATTTTTAATATTTAATAATTGATGATAAAGAAAAAAAATCCTAAAATCTATTCATGTTACGACTAACATTATTCCTGCTGCCGAAGATAACGGGTGGTAATATGGCAACAAGGCGTATTGTTGATCAATAGGCAGGAGAGCGCAAGACCGACGCCAGACGTTGCTAGACCTGACGCCTGCACAAGTTCAGCTGGATGCAAGTGCAAACTTCCGAATGCTCCTGCAAACTGCTGAATAAGAAGGATCTCCGATAGCACGTTAGGATACTCAATCTTCCATAAAACGTTGCCATTTGATTTTGTGAAAAATGTTACATTTCGGCCTTAGTTTTTATATTTAAATGTTCTCTTTTTTAATGAAATTAGATTATTTTAAGACAAACGTATTTTAAAAATCGTATTCTTAAAATAGCCATATGATGGAGTTTAATATATTTTTAACAAGATCAAATATAAAATATTCAGGGTGTCCCATAACTTATCCGCCATAGAGAAACTGGTGATAAAGATCACCAGTTGACCATCGTAAATAAATGTGTTGTCAAATGTTAGTCATAGAAAATATATAGAGTGTTGAAAGTGAAACAAAATTTTCGAAAAATTGAGATAATTTAAAAACGGTTGAAGATATCAGGTTAAAAATCGGGGTAGTTGGATTTTCAAAGGTGACAAATCCGAATTTGGTACTAGTTTAACTCGATTATATTTTTTTAATATCGCGGAATATCCTGAAGTAAGCAATAGACGTTTAGAGGCATCTATAGGGATTAGCAAATCTACCGTTTCAAGACTTCTCCATAAAGCAAAATTGTTTCCCTACCATTTTTCCTGCCATTTTACTGACGAACCAACTTTTTCCAGACGCGGAATTTTTAACTGGCGAAAAATAAGAAAACGACATTTCCACCACGAATTTTCAATTATCATTTGGTGCGGCATTATCGACAATTTTTAATCGGCCCATATGAGTTTCCGCAAAGACTGAACGGAGTTCAATATATGCAATTTTTAGAAAATGATTTGTTAGGCATTTTGGACGGTATATCTCTAAACTTAAGACAAGACATGTGGTTCATGCACGATGGGGCGCCACTGTCTTTTACTGTTGCAGTGCGAAATCATTTGAATCAACGTTTTTCACATCGATGGATTGGGCGTGGTAGTGAGTTTCCTTGACCATCTCGTAGCCCAGACATTAATCCGATAGGCTTTTATTTGTGAGGTCATATAAAGTTTAGTTTACCGTGATGAAATCAATGCACGAGACGAACTTCTCAATTCAACAAGCGGCCAGTGTTATTAGAAATGAAGAAAATATCTTTTCAAATGTGAGGCGTCACTTAAAGGGAGAAATACCTTAAGACGCCTTTAAATAATACAAATGTATTATTATTATTATTATTATTATTTTACAAAATAGCGGCTCAATATTTTTTTTTTCGATAATATATTTAACTGAGATAGCCGATACTTGATGGAAATTCATTTTAAATAAAAAACAAAGATTAATATCTAAATTTCCACTGAAATAACATCTAAAATTCCATTTGAAAAAGACACTGTGCGTCGAAACAATTGTCATACGTACAAGTTTTAAATATAGTGGAAATTTGGGCGTCTCTGGCGGGTGGTCCAAAAGTACAGCACTAGTCTGTCTTTTTCTATTCACCTGAAACAAAAAACAAATTCCATTCTATTTTTAATATATGTACGGGAAGGATAAACCTAAAAAACAAATAAAAACGTATTAAATTAAAAAATAAGTAAGATTTAAAAAAAAAACAAGTTCAAATTTTGTACAATTTTTTCGACATTTTTATTCCAAAAAAGTAGTTTATTTACACGAAATCTTTAAAACTTTAGGTTTATCCTTTCGATAATAATATAGAGAAAAGTCTCCCAAAATTTCAACCAAATTGATCAATAACTTTTTGAGTTACAGAGCGAGCAGTTTTTTGAAAACACACTTTCGAGATAGTCGCTTTTAAATTTTTAGTACGATAAAACGATTACTTTTAGTGACTTACCAATGAATCAGCAACTCCAGGCGCATATAACACTGGGGAACAATTTGAAAACTAATTTCTGTTAAGTTCGATATTTATGCTGTTTTATACATAAATGGACATGCTAATTCCAAAACTTTATTTAGTTTTTTTCTATCACGTCAAGTTTTTTCTCTTCAGTTGTTGCGCATCCGACTAAGCTTGGCGATTCACAGAAGTCACTACTGCTCTCCTACCGGCGAACCTTCTTCGACCTAGGAGTGGGGGCGTGAGTGACGTAGCGTCATCCAAAACTAGTTTGGTCAGTTACGCATGAGATGCTAAAGTACGCGGGTTTGTGTCGCTCTGATATAGTGAAGTCAAAGTATACATACACAACTACAGATTTTCGTTATGTCTGCCTCTGGTAATTCTCGTCGTAAGTGCTTAAACGGCCCTCATTCATTTTGTTATATATGTGGCAATTTTACCATCCCCATTTAACAGACTAATATTAGTACATTTGTCAGGCAAGCCTATTTTGCTCCAAACATTTTAAATCAGCCACTTGTCGACAGAAAAAACATTGTATTTCCGCCTTTGCATATAAAACTAGATCTCATGAAGCAATTTGTTAAGGCTTTGTCAATTGAAGGAGACTGCTTTAAGTATATCATTTCGGCATTCCCCAGCCTGTCATATGAAAAGATAAAGGTTGGTGTGTTTGACGGTCCACAGATTCGGCAACTAGTTAAAGATGAAAATTTCACTGAAACGATGACCGAACTTGGAAGGAATGCTTGGTTGGCTTTTAAAAGTATTGTTAAAGACTTTCTTGGAAATACACGAGCCCCGAATTACATCGAAATTGTTCAACAACTCTTGGAGAGCTTTAAAAAGCTTGGTTGCAACATGAGCATCAAACTGCATTTCTTACATAGTCATCTTGCTAACTTCCCAGAAAATCTTGGTGCTGTTAGTAATGAACAGGGCAAGCGATTCCACCAAGATCTAAAGGTTATGGAAGCGCTGTATCAAGGTAGATGGGATGTCAGTATGATGCTGATGTATGATATGCTGTTGGAGCATCAAGCGAGAATGTCCACAAACTGAACACTCCAGGAAAAGCTATAAGAAGAAATTTTTACCATAATATCTTTTATTTATTTTATGTATAAACACAATTTAACTTTTAATAATATGTTAACCTCTGTATGAATAAAATATTCTAATCTATTTGGTCAGATCTCACCCTATTTCCTTTCGTATGTACACTCTTAAGGTAAAATGAGGGGGATGCTGTAGCTTAAGAACTTGACGTGATAGAGAAAAACTGTGAATATTGTTGAATTCAGAGATGAAAAATTAGTCAAAAACAAGTCACAGATCCAAGTCAACAAAATTGCTGTTCCCCAGTGTAATAGACCTTCAGCTTCTTCGAAAAGCTTTTTTTTTCAACCTGCTACAGTTTTCAGGCTGTATGAGCTGCATTTATCTCGGAAAGACTGGTCCGGTTGTCTCGTTAATCCCGTTCACCTCATACAAATACACTTGCACTATCACTTGTACTTGACCCAAAATTTTCTCCGTGTTTATAAGTAAATTAATTACCTTGATAATGTCTTTTGGTAGAATTTTTTCGAGCTTCGATGTTAAATTATTATATTCAGAAAAGTAAAAAATTAAACCTACTAGAAATATTGGAAATAAAAATATATTTAAAAAATGGTCATATAATAATCACGAATGATCAGCTAAATTTCCAAAACACTCCGTTAATAGGTAAGATCATATTGTAATTGAATAGCCCGATTTTTACCTGGCGATATTTTTCGACAGCTCAGGTTTGGATGCCCTGTAGCCTAATGGCCTAACGCCTCAGAGCTCATTCGAAGCAGAGCATTTATCGGGCTAGCATTGGTTTAGTACTGTATATTCTCAGAACTCTTCGTCCTCTCTCTTTTAGACAGTGACCCACTCACTCTTTCGTTTGCGCATCTCAGAGGCCAAGCTGCTGATTAAGCTATCTGGGTCGTGATATACGGGCTCCAGCGCGCTCGACCGTATGTGCCATAACTCCGTAAATATTTAATATTTTTATTTTTCTTCTTGCCAGTATACCCTCAATATATTATATTTTCGAAATATGAAAAAAAATCGAATTCTTGAAATTTCCAAAGAGAATTCCACCCTTAACAAAGAGCCTGCGAAAGTGTATTGAGGTGAACGGTTGACATTTGCAACACCTATTTTCCTAATCCTAAGTCCCTAAATTATGGGACACCCTGTATAAGAATATCCGTTATTTACTAAATTCGAATTTTTTTTTGACATCCTCATCATAGGTCCTCAAGTTAATTCTTTCCCTTTTTTGACTAGTCTCAACATTTATTTATAAAAAACAAAGTAATATACGCTTAATTTAATTCGCGTTCTATACACGCTTGCCACCTTTCAGGCAACTGGCCAATATATGACCTATTTTCCTCCATAGCGCCACTAATACGAATCAGTTAATGCCGATAACAGACACCAGTGACCGTTTGACAAGATTGAAGCAGCTTATAATATACGATGCTCAGCTGATCCCGGTATATACACGCCAACACCTTTCTGACGTGCATATTTAGTTTTGATGCAATAGTTAACGACTCACTAAGATTCTATATATCTATTAAATATTCATCTCTGGATATAAGCCTCCTCTTCCTCTTTCTAACCTCTGTCTTGGATAATTTTTTCTCAATTTTGTTAGCGCGACTAACCTACAATTTTTGCCTCTCTCTATTATCGTAGAGGATCTACTCTCCATCACAAGTCACGGTCTTATCCAGGGATTTATTTTTCTAGAATCTGGAAAGCAATGACAACAACATCGAAACATTTACACTGATTCTAAGCTATAAGCTCATAAGGAATCCAACCAATTTCCTTCTGAACTGTCCCTAGCTTGTATAAAGGTTTAGAGATGGCTTTTGGTGTTATTCTGCGTTCATGTCCATTGATGATTTTCTTCTAGCTGTGCTTCCAACTTTTTATTCCATTTCTTATAAATCCTGTATGAAATAGCCTTGTCTCCCAAATCAGCCAAATCATCTCCTGAGAAAAAAAACTGATTTTTTAAGTTATATTTACCGTACACTAGCATATTATACCTAGTTTTGAAGCTGAAAGATGGTGCTTTAAAATAATTAGACGGTAGAAAAAATTCTGATTCGAATAGATTCTACACTCGATAAAATAGTTTTAGGGCCAAGAATTATATTGGGAACACAATATTGTCTACTAACTTATGTAAATTAAACTATACACACAAACACATCTATATAAATTGGCAATTTGACCAAAATTAACAATAATTTCATTTGTTCGTCAGAATATATCTGGCAGCATGACCTACAACGTAAATACTGAGCCATGGTAATGCCTTTGCTACTTAGGTAATGAGCTTGGTAGGTAATAAGCCGTGGATACCGATTATTAATAAAATCCGGTCAATGTATCCATTACGTTATGGCATTTTTGTCAATGTTTCAGTATTAGTCCATGCATGGGTTGCATTTGCAAGTTCGGGGACAAAACTATGATTCTGTTTCGAAGTCAGGTACCGGAGATGTTCTTAAAATGTTACATAAAAAAGAGACCTTGGTAAGAGAAATCATGGTGTGTTTTGCTCAGACCACGCTGAATCCGGATTACGAGCCGTAGTTTGACTTTATATCCTTGTATGCTTCAGAAAGCCTTTCCACTAGCTAATGATCATTGTGAATTTTCTCTAAAAAAATTTAAAAGAATTGTCCCATAAAGTGTAAATAGTCAATATGCAATGTCCAGCAAATGTATCCTCAATATCACTACCACTACTCATTTCACTTAAATAATCAGCAATACATTCAGGGCTCTCTTTACAAAATGGCGCCTGTTTCTATTATTTGACTTAATATATCTATTGCAGACAACAAAATATTCACTTAAATCTGCTCGTAACAATCGCTGATTACACACTGACCGATGCAAAAGTAAACAATGACACGTGTGAAGTTTGCTGTGTTGCCTCTATGATTTCAATGCGAAGACCAAACTGTTTAGAAAAAGTGGAAGCGATAATGTAAAAGTAATAACACTCCCCAAATACACACAGATTGAGCGGAACATTTTTTTGTGTATTAAATGTAATACACGTAGGGGTAGAAGTGTTAGTTGGTAAGCTGTTCATTTGTTCCAGGTAACATTCCTCTTCCAAGGCTATATTCTCTTCGGTGTATAGATTTTTTAAATTATTTTGATCAAAATGATTGTTTCAAATTCAATTTTCAGATTATTTTAACGAAAAAAATGTTGATGTAATTAAATAAATTATAGTGTATCATAAATATTGTTTTTGCACTCTATAAAAATAAGAAGAATATTCTAATTAAAAGACAAGCGGTTGTTGGAACGTACAATATGACCGAAATTAGGGCAGCGGACGTCCTAACTCAACTGTTTTTGCACATCGTTCATCATCGGCCTGTCAGTCGGGCGATAATATATTCACCACCGCATTTCTGATCCAATTTTAATGACGCTATATTACCATGCGATCATATTCCTATTTGGTTAGAGATTTGTTATTTTTATTTTGGCGTTGAACTAAAGCATAAATTGCAACGAAAATAATGAATTATGCATTCAAACTGTGTCTTTGTTGTATGACGGGTACTTTTAATAACCGCCCTTTTGCCAGTTTCTATAACTTAGATAATCTTCTTCAGAATGTTTTTTGCCTTCTTTGTTTCACTTCTGTCAGCTTATATTCATTACTTTGATAGTTAGTTAGAATTTGGTATATTCAAAGATAAAGGGAATAAAGTGAAAGAGTAAACAGAGTAGATGTGACATCAATTCGTGGGGTGATTGATCTATTTCGTTCTGTCAATGACGAACGAACAGGCGGATACACTGTAGTGGCGAAATAATACTTTTATCATAAATTCTATTGAAAACTTTCCGAAGAGATTTACAAATAAACATCAAATAAATTTGTTTTAACTAACCATGTTAGCATCAGGAGATTCAATCTGATGAATTGAGGAAAGTTTAGTGGTCAATCTTTTCTAATTTAATACTTTTTCTTCGCCAAATAAGAACTTTTCTTTATCAACCCTTCGCAAAATTTGACTGATAATCCAACATAATAGTCCTCCGTGACCGTCTGTCCCTTTTTAAAATCGTTGATGAAAATAATGCCTTGCGAATCCCTGAAACCAGTGGCCAAGGGCTTTCCGGCCGATTGGCGGCACATTCGCCACGTAAACGTAAAACACACTTGACGGTTTCTTCGATGTGATCAGTGATCAAGTATTATCAACAGTCATGAATTGCCGTAGAAATTCCTCCAGGGTGCATTATTATCTTTATTTGTTATTATATTCTTATATACAAAATTAGTGTATTTCATGTAATATTATCAAAAAATTTAAGTATTGAACGAAACGAATGACTTCCAGAAATAAATGTAGATTTATGAATTATGGATATTTTTTGTTTACGGTGAACATACTTTGAAATAATGTAGAATACCTATTTATAACATTTTGAAAAGGGCATATCTGATTTATATTAAGTTTATATACGTTTGGTTTAAGCAAAAGCTTATATTCAACAAAGATGAGGGTATTTTAAATTATCATTATCAAAAAAAATAGGGAATCAATAGATTATTCAGTGCCCTTATTATAACTTAATTGACTCAATGCCAAAACGATGTCAGGAAGTCATTAGAAATAAAAGCTATTGGATCAATTATAATTAAAATTAAAAACAAATCCTTGCCTTAAATAAACTGTTTTCCTATATGCTTTGTAAATAAATATATCTGCCATAAGAAAACAAGTAATTGTCTTTATATATGCATATATGTGTATAATATTTATTAAAGAAACCCTTACTCTAGGTGGTTCCACCGCTTGTCTCTGCCCATTTGCCACCAGATATCTCCCGAGACCGGTTTTTAGCCTTTCAGTCGTCATCAGCCGAGCTCAAGATGAACGCAAGGAAAGCAGTTGGGAGAGACGATCGGGGCCCGGTCATGTATGCCAACTAATAGAGATGTCAGGATCGGATCTGATCCGACTCCCAGATTTGGATCTTTTAAAAGAACCGAATGAACCTGTTCCTAAAATTACGATCGGCGGATCTCGGATCCCAAACGGCTCTCGGATCCCAGACGGTTCTCGGATCCCAGACGGTTCTCGGTTCTACTGGATCTTAGATAAGGACAAGGACAGAAAGGTTATGTTCTATAACGCAGAGAATATGGCTTGTATCTTGTGATGTGTGTTACCTGCGTCCGTCCGCACCTATCGCAGAGAAAAAGATAGTAGTAGTCGGGTCGGACGGATCTCGGGTCTCGGGTCTTTTTTAGATCCGTTGATCTGTGAACCGTGAGAGAAAAGATCCGTGGGGAAAGAATCTGTGGATCCGTAATGCAAAATAAACCGTTCCAAGTCGCCGTACTGCTGTTTAAAATTTGCCTTCTATTATTGCTTTATGTACTTAAATATTTAAATATATAGAATAACAATTACATAACACATAACAATTAAATATATTAATATTTTTTTAAACAATTACATTTATTTATTTATTTAGCGTAAAATTATAAAATAAACTATAAAAATATAAAAATATAAGATAGACTAACGGTAGACTAAAAATATGAAAAAAAACATAAAGATACAAAATATATAAAATAAAGTTCAAAATCAGATAAGACACATCACAATAAGTACATCTAATTTTAAAATTAATTTTTAAAAATTAAAATTTTTAAACAATTATATATTTACATGTAAAAATATGATTTCATTTATTTTTTTAATTTTTTGTTTGATAATTTGACCAGTTTTACTGAAAATTCTTTCACATGGCACTGAAGTAGACATAAGACGGAGTCTTTTTTGGACAAACTCATATAGTCTTGAATAAATATTTTTTCTTTGAAACCACCATATTAAGGGGTCCTCGTGTCGATCGATTAAGGCCTCATTTCAATATTTTTCTATTTCATTAATAGTTGCTGACGTAGGGTTTCTGGAACTTTTTACATTTATTACTTTGTTTTCAAAATCTTTCCATATGAGAGAGTGAATTATTATTTTTTGATGTCAATGATATACCGAAACCTTTTAATAATTCATACGAAAAATAATTCATATACGGGCATGTCGATATTTTCCGAAATTAAAATGTTATACTATATACTACTGCCAATCGTAAAGTATTTGTTTATCTGACTATGCAGCTAAGTTATGCAACCAGGTATACGAGAAAAGATTCAGTGGGATTCGAGAACCGGCTCAGAGATCCAGATCTCTGAATTGATTCGGAACCGGTAGTCCGACTGTAAAAAAAGATCCGTATTTCCCATCACTATCAACTAGTGATATTGATGACCGGTCGTAATAGCACACAACCCACGCCATCATACGGCGAATGTTCGAAGCAGCCAGGACCGCCCGTAACATTCTGCCTGCAACCTTGGGTATATATATATATATATATATATATATATATATATATATATATATATATATATATATATATATATATATATATATATATATATATATATATATATATATATATATATATATATATATATATATATATATATATATATATATATATATATATATATATAACATACCATACCATATATACCACCCGCTTCATCAGCATCTCTGGTATGACCTACATTGCTGTGGTGTCGTTACCCCGTCCACAGAACCTGATTAAGCATTTATTATTATTATTTAAAATTGTATAAATGTCCAAAATATATAAGAAAGAAACGATTCATTATTTAGCTTGTTAGGGGTTCACTTTATCAATTCGACTTTGTAACATTTTTTCATATACTAAAAAATTGTATCATAGATATATTTTTTTAAATTTTTAACGGATAAAAACTTTATTACTTATACTCACTATATCTAATTGAACAATTTATTTCACAAACTTTTTAAAATGAAATGACATTTTATATGACAGAAAAAAGAAAAGAAAAAAAAAAGAAAAAAGGAAGAAAAAAGAAAAAAAATCATTTGATTTTAAAAAATTTGGGAAATTAATTACTAATTGACCGAAAATCTCAAAAAATAAATAAATAAAAATTTTAAACGGTCACGAAAATATATATAATAAAATATATTGTATATATATATATATATATATATATATATATATATATATATATATATATATATATATATATATATATATATATATATATCCTCTTTGTAGATCAGTCAGCCCTTGGCGTGGTAAAGGGGCTTCCATAAGTCAATGAACCTTTGAGCTATGCCGTCTGGAGCGTATGCTCCTGGAAAGGTAACCCATGGCGGACAGGTCAAGGCGCCGAGACCTTAGACTAACATGATCCAAAATCTGCCAACCCTCACTAGACCAGCGTGGTAGATTACGGTCCACCTCTCCAAAATGGCTTTATAATTTCAAACACAACCCTCATTCCCCGGAGGTCAAGGGGCAACTACCTACGATAGCGGGAAGACCTGCCCCAAGGCAGAGGGTGCTAAGAATCACCGAATTAGATCAGACTGGCAGTGGACTTTGGACAATGAAAACGGATGAACGACTGCACGAACTATTGATTGAGCTGGACAACATACATTAGGACGCCATAGGGCTATGTGAAACACGAAGAAAGGGCGAAAAGCTAATCAAATTGGAAACTCGGGGTACGCAGAATGGACGATGTGGTGGAATTGGATTCCTCATTAACCGAAAGTTGAAGGACAGTGTGGTAAAATTTGAAATTATATCTGACCGACTAACCCAATGCGTCATTCAAGTGAATAAAAAGTTTAAACTTCAAATCGTCCAAGCTTATGCACCAACTATAAGGTATGGTGATGAGGAAATTGAGATATTTTATGATGATGTGGCCCAACTTCTAGATAACGAGGAATGCAGGTATAATTCTGATGGGTGACTTTAATGCTAGAATTGGAAAAGCAAGAACAAGTGAAAATGCAACTGGCCCATCTGGAAGGGGTGAGCGGGACAATAAAGGTGACAGATTGGTTGATTTTGCGGAAGGACAAGAACTGAATTTTATGAACTCGTTTTATCAGTAAAAAATCGGCATAAAATGGACATGGAAAAGTCCAACTGGTCTCACAAGTGAAATTGACTACATCATGTCAAACGATAAAACAATATTTTGTGATTGTACTGTCCTTAACCGTTTAAATTTCGGAAGTGACCAAGAATGGTAAGATCAAAGGAAGGCAAAGTAAATTCTGGGAAGTTGCTTCAGACGGGCAGCGATTTTGAGATTGCTTTGTCGAACCGCTTTGATGTGTTGCAAGACCCAGAGGAGATGGAAATAACTGAACAGTATGAAAAAAATAATCGACAATGTGCTTGAAATAGCACCAGCAGAAAAAAGTTTCAAACAGTCAAAAATCTCCAATGAGATAATTGATTTAATGAAAAAACGGCGTACAATGAGGAATACAGGGAGTCTTTTTGGCAGAGTCGAGTATGTTGAGCTTTGCAAAACTATAAAAAATGTATTCAAGAAGAAACGCGTCTGTTCAACATGCAGCCAGTGCAAAAAACACTAGAAGAAAACAAGGGAATAAACAAACCAAGACAAACTGAGAAATAAAAGGACACAAATGTATACCTTATGGCGTGAGGATTGCACAGCGTGCAGGGAAAGCACGGAAATAATAAAGGTTATCAGAAGATTTTATTCCAAGTTATGTGAAGATCAGAACCAGTTAAAGAAAGCAATACCCACGGAAGATATCAACAATACCCACGCCAGATATCCTGTTGGATGAAGTGACAAATGCTATAGAAGTGAAGAAGAATGAAAGGTTCCAGGAAAAAACAATGTAACAGTTGAGATGTTGGAAGCTGGAGGTCAGACGTTACATAAAATACTGGCAAAATTCTATTCAAAATGCCTCAGGAAATAAAAAATACCAAACCTATGGAAAAGTGCTGAAGTGATTCTTGTTCATAAAATATATTGTATAAGGTTTACACCAAGATAATATCTAAAAGAATATTGAGAACACTGAATGACGCACAACCAAGAGAGTTAGCAGGATTCAGAAGTGGATTCAGTACAATGGATCATATCCAGATTGCTCAACAGGCACAATGAATACACCATGCCACTGTGCTTGGCTTTTATTGACTATGAAAAGGCATTTGACTCCATATCAAAGTAAGCCATAATGGATGAATTGCTTAACCAAGGGATATATAGAGCCTATGTAAACCTACTGAGATCCATGTATGATGAAGCTACAGCGACAGTTCTTGAAGTTAAAATCAATATAGAACGGGGTGTACGGTAAGGTAGGTCAATATGCCCTGTTTTCTTCTCAGCCTGCCTTGAAAAGGTATTCCGTAATTTGGATTGAGAACAGGGTGGAATAGAAATAAATGGTCCATTACACCATTAGTGTGGACCACTACTTATATCTTGGGCAAAGGATTTCAATGGACGGTGATACCGCCCGGGAAGTAGAATGGCGCGTTAAGTGTAGCTGACAGGTGTGTATCTGGCAGGCTCAATATGGTGTTTAAGAACAAACTCCCACTTTGTCTGAAGAAAAAACTTTTTGATCAGTGCGTCCTGTCTGTTCTGATATATGGAAGTGAAATATGGACACCCACATCACAATCAATTCAAAGACTTCGGGTAGCACTGAGGGGAATGGAAAGGTGTATGCTTGGCATTACAAAGCAGAACAGAAAGACCTGCACATGGATCAGAGAACAGACGAAAGTACAAAGACATCATTACAAAGGTGAAGGAATTGAAATGGAGGTGGACAGGCCATATAGCGAGGCGATGTGACGACAGACGGACCAAAGCAATCCTGGGATGGATACCGCTTGATCATAAGCGTCCACGAAGAAGACCTAAAACACGATGGATCGATGACATCATCAAGTATATTCAACCCGAATGGTAGAAGTTCAGGACCGCGCGAGTTGGAAGCATACTGGGGAGGCCCTCATCCTGCAATGGATCGATAATGGCTGAATGATGATAATGATATATATATATATATATATATATATATATATATATATATATATATATATATATATATACATATATATAATTATAATATAGTAAAATTGTAAGAGTAATTAAACTGCATGTGAGTTTTTAAGAATATGTTTTTTTAAATTAAAATTTAAGTAGTTCTTAAATTTTTAATAAAATTAAAACACAAATATTCCTTAAACCAAATCTTTATTGTTATGTAAGTCTTATAGTTACAGAGAAATTAAAGAATATACAATAAATACATTTAATCATCAATATATTTATAAATGTTCTGAATTTTACAGATATACAACACTACTAATACAAAAAAGGCGTTTACTCAATACATTTCACTTAGTAAGGAATTTACTTTATTTAATACAATTATTTACCAAACATTTTTCATGTATAAGAAAGTACAATTTTAGGATAATAGTTGAATCGCATAATATATAAACAAACATTAATAAAAATGTATGTGGTAAACCAATAAAAAAAAACGTAATCCCTACTCAGAACGAAGTTTTATAAAATTAATATAATTTGTTTAATGAAATAATTCAAGCTGTAAATTTTGTTGTGAGAATTTCTTAGCAAGGACAACGTTATAACAAAATAAAACATCAGATAATTATTAGTTGAAAGAGTGTTAAGATCCAACACAAGAGTCGTTCGAAAAGTCCTGGACCTGACAAAGATTGCACAAGTGTTACGAAACGACTGTGATATTTGTCAAGTATTTTTCGTTTGATGGCGTGCTGCGAGGTTTCGCACGCGTACTTTTATTTGTCTATTTTAAGCGAATGAATGCATTAAATAGCTTAGTTTTGGAAAATATAACCTCAACGTCTAAAATTGTCAGAATTTTCGAACAATCCTTGTACGAATCTACAATCATCTTACTCGTTTCCCAAAACGAATACGAATTAATTAATCTTAGAATTAAATTTGTTTTACGCTTATATTGCATTATAGTTATAATTACAAACAAATTTAAAAAAACATACAATAAATGCATTTAAATAGCAATATATTTATAAATGTTCTGAATTTTACAGAGATACAACACTACTAATACAAAAAAGGCGTTCACTCAATACATTTCACTTAGTAGGGAATTTACTTTATTTAATACAATCCTTTACTAAATATTTTTTATGTATAATAAAGAATAATTCTAGGATAACAGTTGATTCACAAAATATATGAACAAACATTAATACAAATGTAAGTGGTAAACCATTAATAAAAGAAAACGAAATCCCTACTGAGAACATACTTTTATAAAATTAATATAATCTGTTTAATGAAATAATTCAAGCTGTATTTTTTTTATGTGAGAAGTTCTAAGTAAAGACAACGTTGTATCAAAAAAAAACGTGTGTGTACTTATGTTCGCACGTAAGAAGTTATACTTCTTTAGCGTAATTAATAAAAAAATAAAGTCTTCACAAATGGCGAATGTGCCATAATTTTAAAAAGAAAATAACAAATTATGTTACATCGGCGCGCGCAACTTAATCTCCCGCTAAGAATACACTGATCTGTTTTCCCAAGCGCTCCATAAGAAGTATAACTTCAAAAAACATCAAATGATTATTAGTCGAAGGAGTGTTAAGATCCAATACAAGGGTCGTTCGAAAAGTCCTGGACCTGACAAAGATTGCACAAGTTTTACGAAACGACTCTGATATTTGTGCGTAATATTTTAAGCGATTGAATGCATTAAAGAGCTTAGTTTTGGAAAATATAACTGCAACGTCTAAAATTTTGCGTTTTCATTGTCAGAAGAACTTTTCGAACAATCCTTGTGCGAATCTACAATTATCTTATTCCTTTCCCAAAACGAATACGAATTAATTAATCTTAGAACTAAATTTGTTTTACGCTGATATTACATTATAGTTATAGTTACAGAAAAAATTTAAAAATATACAATGCAATATATTTATAAATGTTCTGAATTTTACAGATATATAACACTACCAATATAAAAAAAAGCGTCCACTCAATACATTTCACTTAGTAAGCAATTTACTTTATTTAATACAATTCTTTAGTAAATATTTTTCATGCATAATAAAGAATAATTTTAGGATAACAGTTGATTCACATGATATATAAACAAACATTAATAAAAATGTAAGTGGTAAACCATTAATAAAAAAACGTAATCCCTACTCAGAACATACTTTTATTAAATTAATATAATCTGTTTAATGAAATAATTCAAGCTGTAATTTTTTTTATGTGAGAAGTTCTAAGTAAAGACAACGTTGCATAAAAGAAAAAGCGTGTATCTACTTATGTACGCACGTAAGAAGTTATACTTCTTTAGCGTAATTAATAAACAAAAATTTTGACAAATTTTTCTTGACAAATGGCGAATGTGTCATAATTTTAAAAAGAAAATAAATTATGTGTTACATCGGCGCGCGCAACTTAATCCCCCGCTAAAAATACACTGATTTGTTTTCCCAAGCGCTCTATAAGAAGTATAACTTCAAAAAACATCCACTCAATACATTTCACTTAGTAAGCAATTTACTTTATTTAATACAATTCTTTAGTAAATATTTTTCATGCATAATAAAGAATAATTTTAGGATAACAGTTGATTCACATGATATATAAACAAACATTAATAAAAATGTAAGTGGTAAACCATTAATAAAAAAACGTAATCCCTACTCAGAACATACTTTATATTAATATAATCTGTTTAATGAAATAATTCAAGCTGTAATTTTTTTTATGTGAGAAGTTCTAAGTAAAGACAACGTTGCATAAAAGAAAAAGCGTGTGTCTACTTATATACGCACGTAAGAAGATATACTTCTTTAGCGTAATTAATAAACAAAAATTTTGACAAATTTTTCTTGACAAATGGCGAATGTGTCATAATTTTAAAAAGAAAATAAATTGTGTTACATCGGCGCGCGCAACTTAATCCCCCGCTAAAAATACACTGATCTGTTTTCCCAAGCTCTCTATAAGAAGTATAACTTCAAAAAACATCAAATGATTATTAGTTGAAAAACCGTTAAGATCCAATACGAGGATCGTTCGAAAAGTTCTAGACCTGGCGAAGATTGCACAAGTGCTACGAAACGACTGTGATATTTGTCAAGTATTAGATGTTTCGTTAGATGGCGTGCTTGCGAGGTTTCGGACGCGTACTTTTAATTGCCTGTTTTAAGCGATCCAGTACATTAAACACTTTTTAAAATTGATAAAGTTCGAGCTGATATAAAAATCTTAGTTTTGGAAAATATAACCTCAACGTGTAAAATTTTGTGTTTTTATTGCCAGAAAAACTTTTCGAATAATCCTCGTAGAATTAACTAATTGCCCAAAATGAATAAGAATTAATTAATCTTAGAATTAAATCTGTAAAAACGTAAAAAGTTATTCTTCTTTGGCGTAATTAATAAAAAAACAGGTCTTGACAAATAGCAAAGGTGTCATACTTTTAAAAAGAAAATAATAAATTATGTTATCGGCACGAGCAACTTCGTATTCCGCTAAAAATACACTCTGATCTGTTTTCCAAATGCGCCATAAGAAGTATAACTTCAATAAATCAAAAGTTTTCTTCATTCATAAAATGATGGTAAACATAAAAAAATTATTATTAATCGAACTTGAAGAGATTTACCACCAAACACCCGATCAAACAAATTAGCATCATCAGGAGATGATCATGTTAACATGATTAGCGAAACGTGCGTCGAGCAGTTAAAAAAAAAATGATTGGTGTTTAGTGGTAAATCTCTTCGTGTTTAGTGTTTCACATCGAACATGAATAGAAAAACTGAATAACCAATAGGTCAAAGAGTGAAAAGTCAGATACCTCCCGATAAACAGCGTTGCGTAAATCTCAATGCTATATGAAATTTAATTTTGCTGTGAGAGTCTTCGAAAGTAGATAAACGATAAGTTCGATATGCTTGCTATCGTAAAACACGTAAAAACGGCGAATCTTGTTTGTTAAACGCTACTTTTGGCTTGAACATAACTCTACTCCTTTACATTTTATGGTTCAGAAGTGCATTACTGAATTGATAAGGCCGAACCAACACAAGCGACGCTCAACGCTCAGTACGCTTCGTTAAGGACACTACTGAGGTCAACAAAATTCGTGATATCGTATTCGCTGATTGCAAAATGAAGATTAGAGAGATGATAGAATCGGAAGAGTTCAACAGTGAAGAGAAAGACCTACTGAAGCTAACTAAAAAACGCGAAGTTAATATAATCATGGGGACCTTAACGCTAAACTTGAGAAAGGTAGATTTGAAAGCATCATTAGGCCCTTTGGTCTTGTTGAAAGAAAAGTTTCTTGTTGAAGAAAATATGACAGTCAGCAAGAGACCATCAAGGAAACATAACCCGCAATCAAATAGATTACATTCTGATAAACTCTAGATTTGCTTCTAAAATAAAAACAGCATGGCCCTATCCAGGAGCAGACATAAAGAGTGACCTTATTCTACTAATGGCCGCTATTAAAATATCTTCAGCGAAGCCAAAAAGAACATACCAAAACGACAAATGCCAGGAGACAGACTAATGACCCAACTATTAAGCCCATTAATTAATGACCCAACCATACTAAGCAATTAGTCACAGAAATGACTACAGGTACAGCATTTAACCCCCATAATTGAGGAAGAAAACATGACACGGTCATGGGAAGACATAGCAAATGCTCTAAAATGTTCCTCACAAAATGTCCTGGGTTATAAAACTAGTAATAAAAAGCAAAAATGGATAACCGAGGAAATTTTACTGCTAATGGACGAACGCAAAAAAATCAGTTATAAAAGATATTTATAATTGTCTTTTATTTCTGAATCCTACAAAACCAAACCTACAAAAACTAAAAGATCAAAAATCAGGGCTGCAAAAAATGTATGGCTCAGACGTGAATGCAGCGAATTAGAACATCTACAACGAAGGTGCGATGATTTTAATCTTTATAAAAGACTTAAGGAGACTGCTGAAGTTCAAAACACTGTCATGTATAGCGACTTCCATCTCGATCTTCAATTAAGATTGATAGGGTGCTACATTTGGTCGGTGCTTCTCTACGACGTAGAGGGTTAGACCTTAAGGGCAAATGCTATGAAGATACCATGGACTGCTAGGGAGACAAACGAAGAGGTTCTTAAATGCATCAATAAAAACCGCAAACTCCTCAACATCATAAAGAAAAGGAAGACTGCCTACCTCGATCACATCGTGCAAGGCCAGAAATATCAATTCCTGCAACTAATTATCGAAAGCAAAATAAAAGGTTGAAGAGAATTAGGACGTAAAAAGATGTCATGGCTGCGGAACCTGAGGCAATGTCCGGGCAAAAACGATATACAATCGTTAATTCATACTGCCAGAGATATAGAGAGAGAGTGGACAATGTGGTCGCAAACATCCATTAATGGATTTGCAAAGGAAAAAGAAGGACGTCTGTGGAGCTGCAACAGGTGGTGGAAGATACTGTATTTTATGTTTAAATAATACACTCCACTTCATTTATCAATAAAAAAAAATTTGAAATTAACACAAAGTCTGTGTTATTCAAGAAATAAATAAAACGCTCAATTTTTTAAGACCTTTCATAAGAATAAGGCATTTCTGTGACGATTCAGATTCATCACTACGCACCAGAAAGAGCCAAAATAGTGGATTTTACGACGGTCGGAAAATTCATGGCCAGTGTTTACTGGGATTTTCAGGGCATTCTCTTCAATAACTAATTGGGAAAGGCAAAAACGACCAGAGCAGAGTATTACGCTGTATGATTGGTCAAATTTCGCGAAGAATTGACAAAAAAACGCTCTCATATAGCGAATAATAAAGTGCTGTTTCACCACGATAATGTAACCATTCCAATCATGAAGAAACGCTCGGTTGTAAAGAAAATCACATCAAATGAAGAGATTATTGTCAAGACAGAGGATAATTTTGCAGAGTTCGAAGTGCGTCGGGCCAAAAATTGACCAAAATCGATTTTCGATCAAAAATAGCATGTTTTATTTAAAGGGCATGTGACTTTTTACTCTCCCGTCTTAATACAATACAAATGTTTCAAGCGATAATTTTAATGGGTAAAAATAATGATTACTGTCCTCTTTGAAAAATGTTGGACCCGACGTTGAATCCGGAAAGAGATTCAGCTGAATCGCCAGTGTTGTCACATGTATTTTAAATAAAACCTGTCTCAAATAGAAAATATTAATTGAGTCAAGTATATTTAAATAGTATTACCTTTATATTGGTAAATTTTAGTTCTCCATACTCGATAAAGTGGTCTGCAGGCTTGATTTATCTCCAAATGATACAAATATGGTTAATGATATATGCAATTTTCTTCTTTCAACGTTTCTAAAAAATTATTAAAAAATCATTCATAAAATTATTGAGAAAAAAATAATAAGAATTTACCTCAAATAAAATTTATTCGTCTAACTGATAATAATATCATTCTGTTATCGATCTGATTTGAATCACTATTATTCTCCTGTACTGAGGATACATTGAAATTGGCCGAGATGCATAATGGCTGAATGCACAGACGAAAAGGGCGACCTTATACTGATCCACCATCCACAATTTGGTAGGGCTTATCACTGCTAAAAACATGGCAAAAGAAGAACGACGCATATCCTATACATACGAAAGATTATAAATATTACAAGGGATCTGTACAAAGAAAGTAAAACAATATATAACATATTGAAAAGTCCAAGCCAATGTAATTCCAGTAACCTAATAATTAATTAATAATTAACCTGAAAAAAATGTGCGCGTGTCCAACCCGTATGAAGGCACATTAATACCATGAATGACAGCTCTTCTTCGTTGTCGTATTCGAATGATTATGCATCGAGTAATCTAATAATTCGCAACTTGGTCAAATATTCTGAATAATAATTCAGGACACTTGACCAAGTAGCAATCAAAGCTGAAACAAAAAGTAGGAAACGCCGCGTTTGAATATTTAGGTTGAATATTGAACGAAGTGCGTAAAAGAACGACACGTGTAGTATCTGCTAACAAAATCACGAGCGCACTGCGGCTTTACTAATATGGACGGCAGAAGACCGAGATAACCGCGTTTCCAACCCGCGCGAATGAACATCAAAATAAAGGAGCGACAGTTCTTCTTCTCCTCTCGTGTTCGATGTAATCCACAATTAGGTAGAGCCGTATAATAGCCGAATCGACGGAAGAATACCGAGACAACCGCGTGTCAAACCGGCGCGAATGGACGCCGAAATAACGGAGCGACAGCCCTTCTTCTCCTCTCTTGTACCGAGGTAATCCACAATTTGGTAGAGCTGTATAAGAACCGAGTCGACGGAAGAATACCGAGACAACCGCGTGTCCAACCGGCGCGAATGCACGCCGAAATAACAGAGCGACAGCCCTTCTTCTCCTCTCTTGTACCGAGGTAATCCACAATTTGGTAGAGCTGTATAATAGCCGAATCGACTGAAGAATACCGAGACAACCGCGTGTCCAACCGCCGCGAATGGACGCCGAAATAACGGCGCGACAGCCCTTCTTCTCCTCTCTTGTACCGAGATAATCCACAATTTGGTAGAGCTGTATAATAGCCGAATCGACGGAAGAATACCGAGACAATCGCGTGTCCAACCGGCGCGAATGGACGCCGAAATAACAGAGCGACAGCCCTTCTTCTCCTCTCTTGTACCGAGGTAATCCACAATTTGGTAGAGCTGTATAATAGCCGAATCGACGGAAGAATACCGAGACAATCGCGTGTCCAACCGGCGCGAATGGACGCCGAAATAACGGCGCGACAGCGCTTCTTCTCCTCTCTCGTACCGAGGTAATCCACAATTTGGTAGAGCTGTATAAGAGCCGAGTCGATGGAAGAATACCGAGACAACCGCGTGTCCAACCGGCGCGAATGGACGCCGAAATAATGGAGCGAGAGCCCTTCTTTTCCTCTCTTGTACCGAGGTAATCCACAATTTGGTAGTGCTGTATAATAGCCGAATCGACGGAAGAATACCGAGACAACCGCGTGTCCAACCGGCGCGAATGGACGCCGAAATAACGGAGCGACAGCGCTTCTTCTCCTCTCTTGTACCGAGGTAATCCACAATTTGGTAGAGCTGTATAAGAGCCGAATCGACGGAAGAATACCGAGAAAACCGCGTGTCCAACCGGCGCGAATGGACGCCGAAATAACGGAGCGTTAGCCCTTCTTCTCCTCCCTTGTACCGAGGTAATCCACAATTTGGTAGAGCTGTTTAATAGCCGAATCGACAGAAGAATACCGAGACAACCGCTTGACCAAAAGGCGCGAATGGACGCCGAAATAACGGAGCGACAGCCCTTCTTCTCCTCTCTTGTACCGAGGTAATCAACAATTTGGTAGTGCTGTATAATAGCCGAATCGACGGAAGAATACCGAGAAAACCGCGTGTCCAACCGGCGCGAATGGACGCCGAAATAACGGAGCGATAGCCCTTCTTCTCCTCTCTTGTATCGAGGTAATCCACAATTTGGTAGAGCTGTTTAATAGCCGAATCGACAGAAGAATACCGAGACAACCGCGTGTCCAACCGGCACGAATGGACGCCGAAATAACGGAGCGACAGCCCTTCTTCTCCTCTCTTGAACCGAGGTAATCCACAATTTGGTAGAGCTGTATAAGAGCCGAATAAACGGAAGAATACCGAGACAACCGCGTGTCCAACCGGCGCGAATGGACGCCGAAATAACGGAGCGACAGCCCTTCTTCTCCTCTCTTGTACCGAGGTAATCCACAATTTGGTAGAGCTGTATAATAGCCGAATCGACCGAAGAATACCGAAACAACCGCGTGTCCAACCGGCGCGAATGGACGCCGAAATAACGGAGCGACAGCCCTTCTTCTCCTCTCTTGTACCGAGGTAATCCACAATTTGGTAGAGCTGTATAATAGCCGAATCGACGGAGGAATACCGAGACAACCGCGTGTCCAGCCGGCGCGAATGGACGCCGAAATAACGGAGCGACAGCCCTTCTTCTCCTCTCTTGTACCGAGGTAATCCACAATTTGGTAGAGCTGTATAATAGTCGAATCGACGGAGGAATACCGAGACAACCGCGTGTCCAGCCGGCGCGAATGGACGCCGAAATAACGGAGCGACAGCCCTTCTTCTCCTCTCTTGTACCGAGGTAATCCACAATTTGGTAGAGCTGTATAATAGCCGAATCGACGGAAGAATATCGAGACAACCGCATGTCCAACCGGCGCGAATGGACGCTGAAATAACAAAGCGACAGCCCTTCTTCTCCTCTCTTGTACCGAGGTAATCCACAATTTGGTAGTGCTGTATAATAGCCGAATCGACCGAAGAATACCGAGACAACCGCGTGTCCAACCGACGCGAATGGACGCCGAAATAACGGAGCGACAGCCCTTCTTCTCCTCTCTTGTACCGAGGTAATCCACAATTTGGTAGTGCTGTATAATAGCCGAATCGACGGAAGAATACCGAGACAACCGCGTGTCCAACCGGCGCGAATGGACGCCGAAATAACGGAGCGACAGCGCTTCTTCTCCTCTCTTGTACCGAGGTAATCCACAATTTGGTAGAGCTGTATAAGAGCCGAATCGACGGAAGAATACCGAGAAAACCGCGTGTCCAACCGGCGCGAATGGACGCCGAAATAACGGAGCGACAGCCCTTCTCCTCTCTTGTACCGAGGTAATCCACAATTTGGTAGTGCTGTATAATAGCCGAATCGACGGAAGAATACCGAGAAAACCGCGTGTCCAACGGCGCGAATGGACGCCGAAGTAACGGAGCGACAGCCCTTCTTCTCCTCTCTTGTACCGAGGTAATCCACAATTTGGTAGAGCTGTTTAATAGCCGAATCGACGGAAGAATACCGAGACAATCGCGTGTCAAACCGGCGCGAATGGACGCCGAAATAACGGAGCGACAGCCCTTCTTCTCCTCTCTTGTACCGAGGTAATCCACAATTTGGTAGTGCTGTATAATAGCCGAATCGACGGAAGAATACCGAGACAACCGCGTGTCCAACCGGCGCGAATGGACGCCGAAATAACGGAGCGACAGCGCTTCTTCTCCTCTCTTGTACCGAGCTAATCCACAATTTGGTAGAGCTGTATAAGAGCCGAATCGACGGAAGAATACCGAGAAAACCGCGTGTCCAACCGGCGCAAATGGACGCCGAAATAACGGAGCGACAGCCCTTCTTCTCCTCTCTTGTACCGAGGTAATCCACAATTTGGTAGAGCTGTATAATAGCCGAATCGACAGAAGAATACCGAGACAACCGCGTGTCCAACCGGCGCGAATGGACGCCGAAATAACGGAGCGACAGCCCTTCTTGTCCTCTCTTGTACCGAGGTAATCCACAATTTGGTAGAGCTGTATAAGAGCCGAGTCGATGGAAGAATACCGAGACAACCGCGTGTCCAACCGGCGCGAATGGACGCCGAAATAATGGAGCGAGAGCCCTTCTTTTCCTCTCTTGTACCGAGGTAATCCACAATTTGGTAGAGCTGTGTAATAGCCGAATCGTCCGAAGAATACCGAGACAACCGCGTGTCCAACCGGCGCGAATGGACGCCGAAATAACGGAGCGACAGCCCTTCTTCTCCTCTCTTGTACCGAGGTAATCCACAATTTGGTAGAGCTGTATAATAGCCGAATCGACGGAGGAATACCGAGACAACCACGTGTCCAACCGTCGCGAATGGACGCCGAAATAACGGAGCGACAGCCCTTCTTCTCCTCTCTTGTACCGAGGTAATCCACAATTTGGTAGAGCTGTATAATAGCCGAATCGACGGAAGAATATCGAGACAACCGCATGTCCAACCGGCGCGAATGGACGCTGAAATAACAAAGCGACACCCCTTCTTCTCCTCCCTTGTACCGAGGTAATCCACAATTTGGTAGAGCTGTATAATAGCCGAATCGACCGAAGAATACCGAGACAACCGCGTGTCCAACCGGCGCGAATGGACGCCGAAATAACGGAGCGACAGCCCTTCTTCTCCTCTCTTGAACCGAGGTAATCCATAATTTGGTAGAGCTGTATAATAGCCGAATAGACGGAAAAACACCGAGACAGCCGCGTGTCCAACCGGCGCTAATGGACGCCAAAATAACGGAGCGACAGCCCTTCTTCTCCTCTCTTGTACCGAGGTAATCCACAATTTGGTAGAGCTGTATAAGAGCCGAGTCGATGGAAGAATACCGAGACAACCGCGTGTCCAACCGGCGCGAATGGACGCCGAAATAATGGAGCGAGAGCCCTTCTTCTCCTCTCTTGTACCGAGGTAATCCACAATTTGGTAGTGCTGTATAATAGCCGAATCGACGGAAGAATACCGAGACAACCGCGTGTCCAACCGGCGCGAATGGACGCCGAAATAACGGAGCGACAGCGCTTCTTCTCCTCTCTTGTACCGAGGTAATCCACAATTTGGTAGAGCTGTTTAATAGCCGAATCGACAGAAGAATACCGAGACAACCGCTTGACCAACCGGCGCGAATGGACGCCGAAATAACGGAGCGACAGCCCTTCTTCTCCTCTCTTGTACCGAGGTAATCCACAATTTGGTAGTGCTGTATAATAGCCGAATCGACGGAAGAATACCGAGACAACCGCGTGTCCAACCGGCGCGAATGGACGCCGAAATAACGGAGCGACAGCCCTTCTTCTCCTCTCTTGAACCGAGGTAATCCACAATTTGGTAGAGCTGTATAATAGACGAATCGACGGAAAAATACCGAGACAACCGAGTGTCCAACCGGCGCGAATGGACGCCGAAATAACGGAGCGACAGCCCTTCTTCTCCTCTCTTGTACCGAGGTAATCCACAATTTGGTAGAGCTGTATAATAGCCGAATCGACCGAAGAATACCGAGACAACCGCGTGTCCAACCGGCGCGAATGGACGCCGAAATATCGGAGCGACAGCCCTTCTTCTCTCTTGTACCGAGGTAATCCACAATTTGGTAGTGCTGTATAATAGCCGAATCGACGGAAGAATACCGAGACAACCGCGTGTCCAACCGGCGCGAATGGAAGCCGAACTAACGGAGCGACAGCGCTTCTTCCCCTCTCTTGTACCGAGGTCATCCACAATTTGGTAGAGCTGTATAAGAGCCGAATCGACGGAAGAATACCGAGAAAACCGCGTGTCCAACCGGCGCGAATGGACGCCGAAATAACGGAGCGATAGCCCTTCTTCTCCTCTCTTGTACCGAGGTAATCCACAATTTGGTAGAGCTGTTTAATAGCCGAATCGACAGAAGAATACCGAGACAACCGCTTGTCCAACCGGCGCGAATGGACGCCGAAATAACGGAGCGACAGCCCTTCTTCTCCTCTCTTGTACCGAGGTAATCCACAATTTGGTAGTGCTGTATAAGAGCCGAATAAACGGAAGAATACCGAGACAACCGCGTGTCCAACCGGCGCGAATGGACGCCGAAATAACGGAGCGACAGCCCTTCTTCTCCTCTCTTGTACCGAGGTAATCCACAATTTGGTAGAGCTGTATAATAGCCGAATCGACGGAGGAATTCCGAGACAACCGCGTGTCCAGCCGGCGCGAATGGACGCCGAAATAACGGAGCGACAGCCCTTCTTCTCCTCTCTTGTACCGAGGTAATCCACAATTTGGTAGTGCTGTATAATAGCCGAATCGACGGAAGAATACCGAGACAACCGCGTGTCCAACCGGCACGAATGGACGCCGAAATAACGGAGCGACAGCCCTTCTTCTCCTCTCTTGAACCGATGTAATCCACAATTTGGTAGAGCTGTATAATAGCCGAATAAACGGAAGAATACCGAGACAACCGCGTGTCCAACCGGCGCGAATGGACGCCGAAATAACGGAGCGACAGCCCTTCTTCTCCTCTCTTGTACCGAGGTAATCCACAATTTGGTAGAGCTGTATAATAGCCGAATCGACGGAGGAATACCGAGACAACCGCGTGTCCAGCCGGCGCGAATGGACGCCGAAATAACGGAGCGACAGCCCTTCATCTCCTTTCTTGTACCGGGTAATCCACAATTTGGTAGAGCTGTATAATATCCGAATAGACGGAAGAACACCGAGACAGCTGCATGTCCAACCGGCGCGAATTGACGCCGAAATAACGGAGCGACTGTTCTCCTCTCTTGTACCGAGGTAATCCACAATTTGGTAGAGCTGTATAATAGCCAAATCGACAGAAGAATACCGAGACAACCGCGTGTCCAACCGGCGCAAATGGACGCCGAAATAACAGAGCGACAGCCCTTCTTCTCCTCTCTTGTACCGAGGTAATCCACAATTTGGTAGAGCTGTATAATAGCCGAATCGACGGAAGAATATCGAGACAACCGCCTGTCCAACCGGCGCAAATGGACGCTGAAATAACAAAGCGACAGCCCTTCTTCTCCTCTCTTGCACCGAGGTAATCCACAATTTGGTAGAGCTGTATAATAGACGAATCGACGGAAGAATACCGAGACAACCGCGTGTCCAACCGGCGCGGATGGACGCCGAAATAACAAAGCGACAGCCCTTCTTCTCCTCTCTTGTACCGAGGTAATCCACAATTTGGTAGTGCTGTATAATAGCCGAATCGACGGAAGAATACCGAGAAAACCGCGTGTCCAACGGCGCGAATGGACGCCGAAGTAACGGAGCGACAGCCCTTCTTCTCCTCTCTTGTACCGAGGTAATCCACAATTTGGTAGTGCTGTATAATAGCCGAATCGACGGAAGAATACCGAGACAACCGCGTGTCCAACCGGCGCGAATGGACGCCGAAATAACGGAGCGACAGCGCTTCTTCTCCTCTCTTGTACCGAGGTAATCCACAATTTGGTAGAGCTGTATAAGAGCCGAATCGACGGAAGAATACCGAGAAAACCGCGTGTCCAACCGGCGCGAATGGACGCCGAAATAACGGAGCGACAGCCCTTCTTCTCCTCTCTTGTACCGAGGTAATCCACAATTTGGTAGAGCTGTATAATAGCCGAATCGACCGAAGAATACCGAAACAACCGCGTGTCCAACCGGCGCGAATGGACGCCGAAATAACGGAGCGACAGCCCTTCTTCTCCTCTCTTGTACCGAGGTAATCCACAATTTGGTAGAGCTGTATAATAGACGAATCGACGGAAGAATACCGAGACAACCGCGTGTCCAACCCGCGTGAACGGACACCAAAATAACTGAATAACGGTTCTTCTTCCCCGCTCTTGTTCCGTGGTAATCCAAAATTTGGTATAGCTGTATAATTGCCGAATAGGCTAAAGTGATATGTACAATGGGTATATAATAGAGGGCTGTTCAATGTTCTCCTCTTTTATATAAATAATAATTAATACAAATAAGGCAAAAATATATATACAATTTAAAAATATTTGGACATAATTCGCAACTTGGTCAAGTATCCTGAATAATAATTCACGATATTTGACCTAGTTGCAACCAAACCTGAAACAATAAGTAGAAATCGCCGCCCTTTCTATTTAGGTTGAATACCGAATGAGGTGCGTCAAGGAACTACAGGAGTAGAATATGCATCCAAAGTAAAGCGCGCACTGCGGCGATACCCAAAACTCCACATCTCATTTCCGTTAATTAAATAATTATTTTCAGAGAGCGCAACCATTTTGATTACCACGATTACAGAATCTACCTCTAAAAAAACGACTCCACATCCCATATCCGCGTATTAAATAATTAATTCCCTAAAGCGCTATGACTTACACTGAATATCGAACGAGCAAAGTGCGTCAAAGAATGACATCTGGAGAATCTACCTAGAGGGAAACCACTCCACATCCCATTTCCGTCAATAAAATTGATATTTTATTGACGGATAAATAAAATTATATATTTCCTTTTCCGAGAGCGCAATGATTTATGTTGAATATCGAGTGGGCAAGGTGCGTCAAAGATTAGCATCTATAGAATCTGCCCCCAAAGAAAAATGTACATAGTGGTGATACGCACATCCAATTTCACAACACTCCACATCCAATTTCGTCACTTAAATAAATATTTTCCGAGATCGCAATGATTTTCGTTGAATACCGAACAAGCACCTCGCGACGTTAAAGATCGAGACCTACAAAATCTACCTAAAAGGAAACCACTCCACATCCCATTTACGTCAATAAAATAATTAATTTCATAGAGCGTAATAAATTAAGTTGAATATGGAACGAGCGAGATGCATCAAAGAACGATTTCTATAAAATTTACCTCCAAAGAAACACGCGCACAGCGCTGATAACCACCACTCCACATCCACTTCAGTCAATTAAATAAATATCTTCCCAAACCGCAATGATTGACATTGATATCGAACAAGCAAGGTGAGTCAAAGAACGATACCTACAGAATCTACCTTCAAAGAAACACGCGCATCGCATAAATAATTATTTTTCGAAAGCCCAGTGTTGAATGAAACTACCTCCAAAGAAACCACTCCACATCCCATTTCCACCAATTAAATAATTATTCTCCTAGAGCGCAATGATTTACGTTGAATAACGAACGAGCGAGGGGTATCCAAGAATCAGATAAAGAGATTCTATCTCCAAAAGAACACGCGCACCGTGGTAATACTCATCGCTCCACATCCGCTTCCGCCAATTAAAAAAATATTTTCCGAAAGGGAAATAATTTACATTGAATATCAAAAAAGCGAGGTGCGTTTAAGAACGACCCCCACAGAATCTATCTCAAAAGAAACAACTCCACATCTCATTTCCGTTAATTAAATTATTATTTCCAAGAGCGCAATGATTTACCTTGAATATCGAACAAACGAAGTGCGGCAACAAAAATCGGCATCTATAGAATTTCCCTCCAAAGAAACATGCGCACCGTGGTCAAACCCACCACTCCACAGCCATTTCCGTCAATTATATAAATCTTTTAAGGGAGCGCAATAATTTACGTTGAATATCGAAAGAGCGAGGTGTAACAAAAATTTACGTTAAATATAGAACAAGTGAGGTACAACAAAAACGATGTCTACGAAATCTACCTGCAAAGAAACCACTCCACATCCCATTTCAAGAGAGCAATGATTTACGTTGGATATCAAACAAGCGAGGTGCGTCTAAGAACGACACCTACCGAATTTATCTCCATTCAAACCACTGCACATACCATTTCCGTAAATAAGATAACTTTTTCAAGAGCGTAATGATTTACGTCGGATATCGAACGAGGGAAGTGCATCAAAAATTGGAATCTATAGAATTTACCTAGAAAGAAACCACTCCACATACCATTTCCGTCAATAAAAACAATTATTTCCTAGAGCGCAATGATTTACGTTGAATATCAAACAAGCGAGGTGCGTCTAAGAACGACACCTACAGAATCTATCTCCATACAAACCACTCCACATCCCATTTCCGTTAATTAGATAACTTTTTCAAGAGCGTAATGATTTACGTCGGATATTGAACGAGGGAAGTGCGTCAAAAATTGGAATCTACAGAATTTACCTAGAAAGAAACCACTCCACATACCATTTCCGTCAATAAAAACAATTATTTCCTAGGGCGCAATGATGTACATTGAATATCATACAATCGAGGTGCGTTTAAGAACAACAACTACAGAATCTATCTCCATACAAACCACTCTACATCCCATTTCCGTTAATTAGATAACTTTTTCAAGAGCGTAATAATTTACGTCGGATATTGAACGAGGGAAGTGCGTCAAAAATTGGAATCTGTAGAATTTACCTAGAAAGAAACCACTCCACATACCATTTCCGTTAATTATACAATTATTTCCTAGAGCGCAATGATTTACGTTGAATATCAAACAAGCGAGGTGCGTCTAAGAACGACACCTACAGAATCTATCTCCATGCAAACCATTCCACATCCCATTTTCGTTAATTAGATAACTTTTTCAAGAGCGTAATGATTTACGTCGGATATCGAACAAGTGAAGTGCGTCAAAAATTGGCATCTATTGAATTTACCTAGAAAGAAACCACTCCACATACCATTTCCGTCAACAAAAACAATTATTTCCTAGAGCGCAATGATTTACGTTGAATATCAAACAAGCGAGGTGCGTCTAAGAACGACACCTACAGAATCTATCTCCATGCAAACCATTCCACATCCCATTTTCGTTAATTAGATAACTTTTTCAAGAGCGTAATGATTTACGTCGGATATCGAACAAGTGAAGTGCGTCAAAAATTGGCATCTATAGAACTTACCTAGAAAGAAACTACTCCGCAGACCATTTCCGTCAACAAAAACAATTTTTTCCTAGAGCGCAATGATTTACGTTGAATATCAAACAAGCGAGGTGCGTCTAAGAACGACACCTACAGAATCTATCTCCATACAAACCACTCCACATCCCATTTCCGTTAATTAGATAACTTTTTCAAGAGCGTAATGATTTACGTCGGATATCGAACGAGGGAAGTGCGTCAAAAATTGGAATCTATAGAATTTACCTAGAAAGAAACTACTCCACAGACCATTTCCGTCAAAAAAAAACAATTATTTCGTAGAGCGCAACGATTTACGTTGAATATCAAACAAGCGAGGTGCGTCTAAGAACGACACCTACAGAATCTATCTCCATACAAACCACTCCACATCCCATTTCCGTAAATAAGATAACTTTTTCAAGAGCGTAATGATTTACGTCGGATATCGAACAAGTGAAGTGCGTCAAAAATTGGCATCTATAGAACTTACCTAGAAAGAAACTACTCCGCAGACCATTTCCGTCAACAAAAACAATTTTTTCCTAGAGCGCAATGATTTACGTTGAATATCAAACAAGCGAGGTGCGTCTAAGAACGACACCTACAGAATCTATCTCCATACAAACCACTCCACATCCCATTTCCGTTAATTAGATAACTTTTTCAAGAGCGTAATGATTTACGTCGGATATCGAACAAGTGAAGTGCGTCAAAATTGGAATCTATAGAATTTACCTAGAAAGAAACTACTCCACAGACCATTTCCGTCAAAAAAAAACAATTATTTCGTAGAGCGCAACGATTTACGTTGAATATCAAACAAGCGAGGTGCGTCTAAGAACGACACCTACAGAATCTATCTCCATACAAACCACTCCACATCCCATTTTCGTTAATTAGATAACTTTTTCAAGAGCGTAATGATTTACGTCGGATATCGAACGAGGGAAGTGCGTCAAAATTGGAATCTATAGAATCTACCTAGAAAGAAACCACTCCACATACCATTTCCGTCAACAAAAACAATTATTTCCTAGAGCGCAACGATTTACGTTGAATATCAAACAAGCGAGGTGCGTCTAAGAACGACACCTACAGAATCTATCTCCATACAAACCACTCCACATCCCATTTCCGTAAATAAGATAACTTTTTCAAGAGCGTAATGATTTACGTCGGATATCGAACAAGTGAAGTGCGTCAAAATTGGAATCTATAGAATTTACCTAGAAAGAAACTACTCCATTTCCAGACCATTTCCGTCAAAAAAAAACAATTATTTCCTAGAGCGCAACGATTTACGTTGAATATCAAACAAGCGAGGTGCGTCTAAGAACGACACCTACAGAATCTATCTCCATACAAACCACTCCACATCCCATTTTCGTTAATTAGATAACTTTTTCAAGAGCGTAATGATTTACGTCGGATATCGAACAAGTGAAGTGCGTCAAAATTGGAATCTATAGAATTTACCTAGAAAGAAACTACTCCACAGACCATTTCCGTCAAAAAAAACAATTATTTCCTAGAGCGCAACGATTTACGTTGAATATCAAACAAGCGAGGTGCGTCTAAGAACGACACCTACAGAATCTATCTCCATACAAACCACTCCACATCCCATTTCCGTAAATAAGATAACTTTTTCAAGAGCGTAATGATTTACGTCGGATATCGAACAAGTGAAGTGCGTCAAAATTGGAATCTATAGAATTTACCTAGAAAGAAACTACTCCACAGACCATTTCCGTCAAAAAAAACAATTATTTCCTAGAGCGCAACGATTTACGTTGAATATCAAACAAGCGAGGTGCGTCTAAGAACGACACCTACAGAATCTATCTCCATACAAACCACTCCACATCCCATTTTCGTTAATTAGATAACTTTTTCAAGAGCGTAATGATTTACGTCGGATATCGAACGAGGGAAGTGCGTCAAAATTGGAATCTATAGAATTTACCTAGAAAGAAACTACTCCACAGACCATTTCCGTCAAAAAAAACAATTATTTCCTAGAGCGCAACGATTTACGTTGAATATCAAACAAGCGAGGTGCGTCTAAGAACGACACCTACAGAATCTATCTCCATACAAACCACTCCACATCCCATTTCCGTAAATAAGATAACTTTTTCAAGAGCGTAATGATTTACGTCGGATATCGAACAAGTGAAG
>JARFXV010000063.1:2527500-2679859 GCA_031761425.1 Cosmopolites sordidus | reverse complement strand
GTATATATACATATATGTATATATTATATATATATATATATATATATATATATATATATATATATATATATATATATATATTATATATATATTATATATATATATATATATATATATATATATATATATATATATATATATATATATATTATATATATATATATATATATATATATATATATATATATATATATATATATATATATATATATATATATATATATATATATATATATATATATATATATATATATATATATATATATTTATATTTATATATATATATATATATATATATATATATATATATATATATATATATATATATATATATATATATATATATATATATATATATATTGAATTTAATAAAAATCCTAAATGGGGTGAAATACTGTTGCGCTATAACCATAAATATTTTTTTATGTAATTGAAAAAATGTCACTTACCCTTAAAAAGGTATCCAGCGATCCATTTTCCATATATTCAGTAATGATCATAACCGGGTTTGATTTTGTGACGACCCCTTGCAAAAATATGACGTTCGGATGTTCGAACTGGCCCATTATGGACGCTTCGGTCAAGAAATCGTTTCTGCTCTTGTCCAGCGAACCGGCCTTTAGGGTCTTGATGGCAACGTCGATTTCCGCGCCGTTCATTTTCAATTTCCCCTTGCACACGTCACCAAACTCGCCGCCACCTTGAAAGTAACAACCTTTGAAGTTTGAAGAAAATAAAATTATTGGTAATCGTATAAGGAAAAGAAAAAAAAATGTAATTAAATACACAAAAACACTTGAAAGCCAGCTCATAATAATAATGAATCTCTTAACATCCTGTAAGTTAAAGCAGCAAATACATCACGCCCATGTAAACTTTAATGAAACACAAAATGTTACCTTGAAACTTCCTTTAGGTAGACCTGCTGTGGCTCATAATATATTCTTAATTTATCAATAACTAAACCCTTCAAGGAATACTCCCCAATAAACATAAATAAACCAAAATATAAGCCTTTTTAAAGAAATTATGGTGAAGTTAAATTGTGTAAACAAAAAATTATAGTGAAGTATTAATTAGTTTTTGATGTATGTTTATAATTTATAAACTAGAAAGATTTTTCTAAAGAAACTAATTTATATTTTATTAAATAATGAGCTGAGCTCAACTAAACAGTTTTTTTTTGTATTTTCTAGACTACCAATTTTAAAGAAAAACAATGCACAATATATTTTCAATAATGTTTAAACTGTCAAATAATTATGTGTATTTTTGACGTTTGTTTTATTCCTCTTCTTCTTTTGACAATTGTTCTTTATTTTCACTTTGCATTGTAAAGTGCAAAAAATAAAGGGCGAGAACACATTGAAGTTCTCTTATGATAACAGATTAATATGATAATATAGTCCAGGATTTACATATGTATATGTATATATATATATATATATATATATATATATATATATATATATATATATATATATATATATATATATATATATATATATATATATATATATATATATATATGTATTATGCTATTTATGTATCCGGAATAATTAATAAAAAAAATGGTCAAGAATAATTCGGGATCGTTGGACAGTATCGATGTTTTCTGGCATCCAACATCCGATTTTGGACGACCTTTTTTTAAATTTGTCCATGAGCGAACGACGATCACGATTGAATTCACTAAACCAGTGATATACAGTGATTTTAGATGGTGCTTCATCGACAACAGTCGAAGTAAATTGATCGATGTTGTTGAGATAATCAAAGTCGAAAGTCGTAGTAAATTATCGCACGAAAATTCTCTCACGAGTTAATACCATTTTTTGACTGATATGAAATTTTCAAGTCACTGAACAACCCAATTGGCGTAAAAAGAAGTAAGAGGAAGTTCGAGTTAGAAGAAACAAAATAATCAAAGTTTAAATGAAAATTTTAAACCTGAAGAAGACTGAAGTTGATTTGAAGAAAAATGTTTTTTGTTACTAAACAGTGCAAACTGCAAAGTTTTTCTTGAATTGGCAGTCTACATTAAAACCAAATGAAACAATAAGAATCCGAAAATAACAAATATGTAAATTTTGAATTTAAGGTCATGTTTACATTAAAAATAAAGAGAGACTTACCTATGATAGCTTCAATGGTAATGCACTTTGCATCAATTTCCCTTGCAAATTCGCGAACAGCTTGATTGGGATCTTCATAAGTATGAGGATCAATGTACGTTCTTGATGAACCACTGATTCCAGTGAACAGAGGCGTGGTCACTAAAACATAAAAAATCACACTGAGTACATTTTGCATTGAATGTTTAAATGTATCCAAAAAATTCTTATGTAACATACAAGAAAAAAATGTATAAGTACGGAAGAATGATCTGTCATCAGTTACAAGCACAGAACTTATATAAGATTAACAAGCTTGTGGGCAAATTATTGATAGATCACCCTTGTAGCCATATTGTTTTCCTACCGACCGAATATTAAAAAAAAGAAAAATAAAACCAAAAATTACCGTTGGTATGGGTCGTAACTATAGGGGGATTGTCCAAGCTGGAGTGATGAACTAAAAATAATGCGAAAAATAAAATAAAACAAAATCAAAAATATGAACTACATTTTTGTTCAATTTTGTTAGGCATTCTAAACTAAAAAAAACCCACACCAGAGGTAATGTTAAATACAGAGAGCTTCGACATGAATTAGTTTAATATTGTTACCTACTAAGTTAATCTTACTCTCTGTATAGATATCAACACCCTCGAATTAGATGATTCATTCATAGATGGTGATGTAAAATGAAATATGTAAGGAGAATATAAAGACATCAGAAAACTTCCAATTATTCCAAGGGTGTTAATAAGACACTTAAGTTAGATTATAGTGGAGATATGACTTAATTTCTAAAAACTACTTACTGTACGTAACTACCAATCCTGGATTAGGGAGAGAGCGTGAAAGTGCATTAAAAGGGCTGTGTTAGATATGGAGTTTGGGAGTTGTGTAATACTATGCTTTTATGTAGCCACTAAAGGTATATGACTAAATAATGTTTCTCATTAAAATTTTATGCATAGTTGTCTTCCCTACATAGTAGCAATTTTTTTCGACATAAGGTTATTGTGTTATAATATTTTTAGTACTCTATGTTAGCTACTTCAAAATGACAATATTTTGCATTGATATCATTATCAGATATTATGATCAGTTAAAGTTAGTGCATCAATTAAATCTAGCTGATCTGAATCTAGTTTCTAACATTTTATACAAGAGCATACCAGTAGTGCAGCTAATTGGTTGGTTTTTAATGATAATAACCAACTTACCTTCTCCGTTTCTATACTCTAAAGTATCGCAATCGCTGGGTTGCTTCTTGTTGCATTCATCATTGGATCTGGACTTCACGAAAACCACTGTGAGTACGATGACTGCTACAAGTACCACCACGATGACAACTATTCCTCCAGCTACAAGCTGTAATCTGAAGCCTTCTTCAGCTCCAACGTATGCTAGATAATTAAAGATAAATAATTACATATTTGCAAACTGATTGTAAAATTAGTTATAGTGCGGTTCAAGATATATCGTTGACCGAATGGCTGCACTAAACTGTTAACAACCCCTATCGTAACGAAACCCGGTAAAGTTGCAAAAAAACGTAAACAGGGCCGGGTATAATAAAATAACAGGTAAAAAGATAAAATTAATTTTATATCTGGTTTAGTGGTTTCGAAATATTTTAGTTTAATTCGCATTCTTTTCTTAAACAGGACAGTTCTATAATTTCGATCGTATTTTAATTATTCCTCCGGTAGTGCTGATTTTAAAAGAAAACATTTATCATCCGATGCTAAGCAAATTGATAAAAATGTGTATGTTTCTTTATTGAATATGGCGCCTAACGTAAATGCAGCCGCAGCAGAAACGTCTTCTTTAACGAAAATATCGTTGTCTAATGTTAAAGATATTGTGACGAAGCCAATTAAAGCCAAAAAAGTTCGTAGTGATTCTGGTAAAAGCAAATGTGTTGTCGAAAGCGACAAAGACTTAATTCGAATTATAAACAGCAAACTGTGCCTGCATTACATTCATTGTAACAGCCACTAAGGAAAGATGAAACCAACATTCTTTGCAGCAGAACTAGCCTCCGGAGAATATTATCTCTAATGGGTTGTGCATATCGGACCATTAATAAAAGACAAATATTAATGGAATCACAACGATTGCGACGATGGCGGTTTGACTACTTAAACTCTATAAAAAATACAGATTAGAAAATCGTCTCATTATCTACCTTGATGAAACATGGTTTGATTAACATGAGACGCCAGCAAAAGGATGGATAGATACATCAAGAAAATGCCAAACCAAAGCCCCAGCAAATAAGGAAATTGTAAAATTACAATTTTACATGCTGGTTCCGAGGATGGATGGGTTCCAAATTGTTTACGGTTGTCCTCCAAAAACATTAAACATTCATCTTTGGGACTACCATGACGATACCACAGGAGATCTTTTTGAAGATTGGTTTATAAATAGCCCTTCAAAAAAATAAAGCTCCTAATGCAAATAACACTAAATTGGAAGTTCAGAACTATATATTAAAAAACGATATATACTTCGAAAATACATATAAAAATGTGATCTAGAAATATTAAAGACATTTAATGTTAAAAAGGAATATGGATGTGATACCATTGCTGTCAATATAGGACATACGGTTTTACGCCTTGCCCCGTATTACTGTATTTTTAATCCGATTGAGCATATATGGCATCAGGTAAAATTCAATGTTAGAGCAGAAAACATTTATCCGACTCTAGGTGCAAGTGCTGCAACATTAATTAGGAAGGTTGTAGCTAGTATTCCCAAAGAAAGTTGGGTAAATTCGATTAACCGTGTAATTAAAATAGAAGATTCCTATGTATCATTTACTAATAATAAGAACAACTTATTAATGTAGATCAAAGTGACAGTGAGAGTGAAACCGAATTAAATGTATAATCAAATGTAAGTTATAATTTTATTGTACTAATAAATTCAAAATACACAAACCAATAAACAATATTTTAGTCATACATAATAATATTAATAATAATAATATTAATAATGTAACAATATTTTATTTTTTTCCAAAATTATTTAGAACTAACCACATCGACTCTGACGCCTTTGAAGAAACTAGGAATATTTTTATTTAAATCTATTGGGGCAATTAACATTTTGCCGAAAGGCAACGAAATATCTTGAACCGGACTATATCACTAACCTGTATTTAATACTTGTCCAGTAGTTTTAAAGATAACCGGTGACCACGCTCCCCAACCTCTTGGTGTTTTAGCTCTGACTTGTAGGCCGTATTCCGTTCGTTGTTGTAATCCAGTGATGGTGGCAATCAAGGTCGTAGTTAAGAAACTTGTTGAATTGCTGTATTCCTCGTTCCTCGGGAACCATCTGAAAATATTTGGTATAATATATTAATATTATATATATATATATATATATATATATATATATATATATATATATATATATATATATATATATATATATATATATATATATATATATATATATATTATAATATTGTTCAGAAAATTAAACCAATTTGATAAGTTTTCTGTTGGAACCTTTGCTGAAACAGAAAAATTAAAAAAAAGAGATTTACCACTAAATTTACCACTTATTTTAATATCTCGACGCGCGTTTCGCTAATCATGTGAGCACCATCAGGAGATGATTCAATCTGAATTGAATCATCGCGTGATTGAAATAAAAATAAGTGGTTTGGTGTTTACAGGTAAATCTCTTTGAGTTTAGAACCAATTTGAGTTTATCAAATAAATGTCTTTTCATTATGTTATAAATCTGGGGTTACATCAAACAGATTTTTTAATTAGATATCAGTAAGTTTTTCGCTAACTTCTTTACATCATCTCTTGCGTCATTTTTTACTAACAGGTAGCAATGAGAGTATATTCTGTCATAAAAACATTTTCTGTCATAAAAAAAGTGAGAATGTTGCTTGAAGATCATTATTTTTACTGCCAACAGTATTCATAGCAGGTGAAGTGAACTGTCCTTGATATTTATTTAAAATAGAAGAATATTCTAATTTGTCAAATGTCAAGTGCTAGAAGTTAGCCAAAGTGTCATTATTCGTCTTTTGAATAGATTTTGAAAAATTAAGAGTTGCCATCATTAACAACAATAAACGTAAGTATGTAGCATTTTTAATGCATGTTTTGGAAATGGTTTTTCAAATTGAGCGGTTTTTTAAATTCTTGAATAAAAAACGGAATTTGAGTTCATTTCAAAAAACTTTTTATTGAAAATTGAAGCAAAGTGTATAACATTTAAATACGAATGGCAATATCTGCCACATGACCACTTCTTACAGCTCCACGGACGTCCAGTCTTGTGTCAAAATTTTGGATGATATTTTGGCATAACCGTGGCTCCATCTCACAAACGACTCGAATAATTTCATTCTTTAGTTCAGGAATCGATCGTGGATTGTTCTTATAGGCCTAGCTTTTGATGGAACTCCAAAGAAAATAGTCCAATGGTGTCAAATTACATGATCTTGGTGGCCAATTAACATAACTGTTTCTTGCAATAATTCGCCCAGGATTGTTTTCTCTCAATAAATTAATTGTTTCATTAACAGAGTGAGGTGTAGTACCATCCTGTTGGAACCATATATCCTCCAGATCAATATAATTCAAATCAACCCACAAAAAAACAGTTATAATCATCTCACGATATCAAACACCATTCACAATTACAGCTTCACCAGCACCATTCTGAAAGTAATACGACCCAATTACACCAAACACTGACTCGTTTAGGATGTAAACGTTTCTTGTGAATCAACCCAAATGCGGTAATTTTGTTTATTAACATAGCCACAAATTTCAAAATGTGCTTCATCTGAAAAGATGATTTTTTGAGAAAATGATAATTTGATCCAATTAACAAATGTCTAACTTTTGAATGATCCAGTGGCTTTAGCTGCTGTGATATTTGAACCTTATATACCTTCAGAGCTAAATCTTTTCATACGCCATGCTGTGTATTCACTGAGTTCAAATTGTTGTGAACGTCGACTAAGGGAAATTTCTGGGTTTTCACCAAATCAATATGCTCTTGTGAACGACCACTACGACTAGTTTCTTAAAATATTTGAACAATTCTATTTATAGTTTTCAGATGGACGATTGTATAATAAACCGTAAATATCACATAATTTTCTAAAAACATTTTTCACTGAACGCCAATTTTTATAAAATAATTCAACAATTTTGACGCGTTGTTGTATTGTGTATGATTCCATTTTTATAAATGTCATACACTTCTGAAATGAGATTAGATCTAGGCAAATTCACAACGCCATCTGTGTTTTATTCAAGAATTAAAAAGAAACGCAACGAGACGAGAAAGTTACGAGAGACCCGTAACTTGTAGAAACATTTTAGGCAGAAATGAGTAGGAATGAGTATGGTTTAGTGAGTCCTAAACTCACTCTAGAGCTGCATAATAATTATATTAATACCTCTTTTGTATACAAGAAAGATTCTAAGTACATAAATGTTTGCATGCGATTTTAGTCCTAAAAATTTCCTAAATTCTTTTTCTTACCTGACTTCATAAGTTTCAACTTGATCACTTTCCAAGTCTCCATCAGTAATTGGTGCGTCCCATGCCAAAGTAATTTCCGTGCTCTTCACTGATGTAACTCTGATGTTTGTGATGCTACTAGCCACTGAAGCTTCTGTAGTAACAACTACATCGGCATATTCTGAGTTTGGTCGCGCTGTCAGATGAGAAACACCATTTTCCGCAAAAATTTGAAATCTGTAAGTCGTCACTGCATTTAGGCCGCTGATATGGATACGAGTTTCGTTGAAAGTTTCCTGCAATATATAAATATTGTTTAAAGATTCCATTTTTGAGGCATTCTAAATATTTTTTACCGTCGGGGGGTTATATTGTACAAGTCCTAGGCTGCATGCATCGCATCTCAACCTATAAACAGTGTCATTTCGTCCACCTTGATTCTCTGGAGGTAACCAACTGAGGATAACATTAGACTGATCGACAAAGTTGACCGTCAAGTTTAATGGGGCAGAAGGAGGTTCTATAAACATCAGAATTTTAGAAATAATCAAATTGCAAAGTCAAATTAAGAAGCTTACGTGTACAAGACATATTTTTAGGATCTATAGGAGCTCTATAATATCCTTGATTGCATCTGCATTCAGCTAAACCATAATCCTGACCTTGGGAATGTTTCGGACATGGAAGACAAGGACCGTCACCTACTTCTGATTTGTAGGTTCCAGGTTGGCACACTAAAAACAGGTTTTAGTTAAAAGTTCAAGGCTATAATTGAGTACTTACTGTTGCATGTCTGTTTTTCCAAATCGGGCTGGAAGCCAGCTTTGCATTTGCAGCCTCCTGCTGGAAGAGTCCATTTACCATCGCCTTTACATAAGTAAATTGGTGATCCACCGACTACTTCAGCGTGATCAACGCAAGTACCTTGAGCTTGTTCAATGATTGTGATTTCCTTGCCTGTAGGAGTTGCTGGGAATTTGGCAAAATTTATTGTTACTTCAGGACAAGTTATGTAGTAGACCTAAAGAGGTGAAAAAAAACTGTAAGCTTTTATTAAAATAAAGTTAATTGGTTTACTTATTACATCAATTCAATTTTAGAACTAAGTAACTAATCAATTTTAATTTGAAATATTTTTTAACGAAATGAAATAATATATTATAATATAATGATAATACAATATAATAATATAATAATATAATATAATAATAATATAATATAATAATAATATAATATAATAATAATATAATATAATAATAATATAATATAAGAATAATAAAAAAAAGGTAAAGTGGGATAGAGGCGCATCAGAAACTAGGCTAATTAGCGACTGGACCTACAGCTTAACGTGGGTTCCGAACCACGATCATCAGCTTCCGACAAACTCAGGCCAGCACCCCCCTCAGGCTGATAACCCTTGGTTATGTGCCTACCCATAAGTCTATCAGGAAACCTACCGAGTGGCGAGTGACCAACGTAGAACACTTCTCAGAAGGCATCCGGCCTTACCCAGCCTTTAACTGGCGTGACTGAGGTGAAATTCGTTTGTCGGATTTTACACTCTTGCCTAGAAACAATCACAAATATTTTAGGAAGTAGACAGACAGAAGAAAGAAAGAAAAACAACCATCCGAGCGCTCGAATCGAACCAACTACTGCTCTAATGCGGTTTCGACACAGTAACGGCAGGCCACTGCTCTTACCGTCCGCACCAAAGAGACCGGCAATAATAATATAATATAATGATATAAAAATATATTATATATATTAGTGCTTTATAGAAAGCTAACAGCGCACAATCGTTTCTTCATAATTCTTTAGAATTTGTTTTTTAATGGTTATTACTAGAGGCCGGACTTGGCACCCATCAGTTCAACTTATATTTATATCGCCAAAATTAATAAAATTAAATTTATTTCAATTATTTTTTATTATATTACATTTATACATTCGACATGTATGTCGAAACCCTAAGTCGAATGGACATTTATAGGGAAATCGTATATTTGATCACATACATGATATGAGCTATTGCGAGGACCGGAAAATCTATTAATATATTAGGCGATTATGTTTAGATAAAATAAGATTTTTCCCAAATCATTCTCTCACCGTTAATGACATTAATATGAAAACTTTTCTCATGTAAATATAATTAGAAGGGATGAATGAAGAAAAATAAACAATAAAAGTTAAAAACAATATTCTTTGTACATGGCATTTTAAAGCATCCTTGATTCACTGTCATTTATAAAAATGGCTGGAAGAAGAACCAGTAATCTGAAGATTTTTGAAGATGCAGGCAACGCAACATACACTTCTTGTGCAGGAATGGACCTGGACGGTATATAGCTTCAATAGGATGTCCAGAGCTACTGAAATGATTGACTTGTATAGCAGTTTCCGAGGAATTATTTTTTTTCTTAAATAGCGATTAATATATTATCACCCGATATTAATCAACGACAAAGTAAAATTTTATTTATTTGAAGATTTAAAATAACATCCTATTCTGAAAAATTCTATATGATATCTATAGATTTTTATTACGACATGAAGAACAATTGTTGTTAAATCAAATGTATCTCAAACAATTTAAAGGAAGATTATTGATATAAAAACAAGCACCTACCTTTATTGCTAACAACGATATACAAGCTCCTTGATCCCTGAAAGCAAAGTAAACTCCCTTCTTGGTAACAGGTATACTTTTTACTTCGGTGTTTATATTGACTTCGCTGTTCGAGTTAAATCTGCCCTCTCCAGCTGCTATTCGACCTGAAAAGAAAACAACGTTTCAGGTATGGTTAAGCTAACAAAGGAAATTGTAAAATTAAAAAAGAGGTCTTTTTTTACATCCAGTCTCTATTATTTTCATTATTTGGTCAATGAAAAATCCCTAATCCAATGTTTACGTTTTTGCTCTTAGTAAAGTAAAGGCTCTTACTTATTATTAAACAATTAGTTTACGAATTTAAAAAGCAATACTAATAGAATGGAAGTAGGTCCTCGTCATTATCATACATTTTGTGAAAAACGTATTTATTTCAGGAATAAAATGATTTTATACACTCTGTCAAAAAAGTACCGGGAATTGGTCATTTGAAAAGGCCGCTTAAAGGGATTGTCAAAATTCTTTTTATCGCTAAGTTGGCACAACTGTCTTCTATACCACACGCGGAGTTTGAACGTCAATATATATATATATATATATATATATATATATATATATATATATATATATATATATATATATATATATATATATATATATCTATCTGTATATATATATATATATATATATATATATATATATATATATATATATATATATATATATATATATATATATATATATATATATGTTTTGACGAATGTTTTCACGGGTGTGAAATGTAATGATAGTTTCTCGGGTATCCCGTGGTAGCTGGATGTCCACTGGACGGTTTCGTCAATCTCATCCATCAATCTCTTTTTTTTTTATTGAAAACCAGTCACGCATCTTTAGCTATCAGGGGAGCATAGAATGTATATTTATTCACTCACTCAACTTTATTGATTATAAGCAACGTTAATTGTATTTTTTAGTAACAACATTAAATAAAAAAAAACTTCTTTTTTGTTCCTTGCATGTTGAAAAAAATGTTGGTACGCAGGCACAAAATATCACACCGTTACATAATTTCGTTACCATTGTTTGAAAAACTCGAGGTTGGGGAAACTGAAGATTTTTGTGTATCCACTGAAATCTGACAATAAAAGCAAATGTAATACGGCGAAAAATGTAAAATTTAATATCCCTACCCTCGACGCCATCGTTAAGGGCTTTGTTTGCTTTCAAACACACAGATATAAAAGATATATTGCCATTGATTTGCTTCTCGAAAGCTTTTTTGCAATAAAGCTCGTTGATAATGTTTTGAAAGTGTTTTTATTAGAAATAGGGCAATATTTTTATTTCTACAGCCAAAGGGGTATAAATCTCCAAGCATTTCTATTTGCGTAGTTCGATTATAGAAGCTTTCAGACAGTAAAGTTTTATGGTTCTTTTTATAAACTTTTATACAGGCGTTCTGTATATATTTCTCAGGAAGAATATGGAAACTTCGCCACGATAATAATAAAAATATACATAGTTTCCGATAGAACTCAGCTTCGGAATCTACTTTCGGAAATTATTACCACTATTTTAATATCTCTGCTAGTCAAAATATGTAACTTTTATATTCGAGAATGTTTTATTATCAAGATAATTTCTCATTTGTAATTTTCACTTCTTTCAATGAAATATTTTAAATTCATTCATTCATTTTAATCATAGTCGAGGAATACAAAGAAAATATCAAGGAACATACCGTACTAATATATTAAATTTAAAATAGGCAACCGAATTTACCTCTGGACTAAGTAAAAACAGGCAACCAGGTTTGCATGTCGAAGTACAAGGGTCTAAAAATATGTCTGTATTATAACTGTATCGAACTTTCGCGAATTTGGCTCTAGAAAAGTTGGACGGCAACCCCACTTTGGGGGGTAAATATTCCTTTCAGATGAAATGCGCTTCTGGTTCAATGGATTTGTGAACAAACATAACTGTAGGATTTAGACCGATGAAAATTCTTAAGTGATTTCGAGTTACCTCTTTATCCTCAGAAAGCCACTGTTTGTTGCGGTTTTTGTAGTGAAGAAGTGTTAGGACCTTATGTTTTGATGTTGGATTATGTTCCCGATGATGGAAATCGGGTTACTGTGAACGCTATAGGAATATGCTACATGAATATTTTTGATTTGAATCGATAAATGTGGACGTAAACAATGTTTTTTTTTTCAATAAGATCGTGGACTTCGCGGTGCGTCACGCATCTCGTCAGGCAATCGGTTTATTGCAAGATAAGTTTCCTGAACGCGTTATTTCGCTGAAATGGCAATGTCAACTGGCTATCAAAATCATGTGATCTTACGCCCTAGATTTTTTGTGGGGTTTACAGAAATAAACATCGAGCACTTCTTGGCCTTAAACGAAACATTCAGACCCCCTTTGAAAATAGAGGGTGTCCCAATTGGTTATTGATACAAATCGTACCAAATCCAAAGTTTCCCTCGCCGTTTGATACGTCCCTATTGTTGGGCGAATAAGAATAAGATGTTACGATGAATATTACCCAATTGGGACCATAAAAAGTTTCTAATATATTGCGGTAGCGTTCGCCATTAACATTTAGCGTTTCACCATCGTCATTTTCATGAAAAAATGGCCCAACAACCCCTCCAGTCCACAATGCACACCCCACTGTTAATCGAAGAGGATGTAAACGTTCTTATGCAATCACTCGAGGATTTTCACTTCCCCAAATCCTACATTTTTGCTTGTTGACATAACCTGTGAGTTTCGTCGCAAAACATACATTTATTGTACAATTCTGCATCTATATTTTTCCGGAAATCCCGAAATATCTTTGGGACATCTTTTATATGACGAGGGAATTTGAGACAGAAAAGTTGGTGCAGCTTGATAAAATATTTTAAAAGAAAATCTATATAACACCAGCATTAAACTAAAGACAAAAAAGACACATTATTTGTATCCTCTCGAATAGGAATAAAAAGTTCGAGAAATCGACCCTACAACTTATACCTGCACGATTTCGTTACCCTTTCGTTTAAGCATTGTTTATAAATCTGGAAGATGTGAAAGTGAAAGCCCTATCTCCACCGTAGTCTAACAATAAAAGCAAATCTTAAAGAGGCGAAAAATGTAAAATTTAATATTCCCATCCTCGACGTTGCCATTGAAGATTTTGTTTGCTCACAAACACAGATATAAAAGATATATTGCGTTTGATTTGCTTCTCGAAATCTTTTTTGCAATAAATCTCGTTGATAATGTTTTAAAAGTGTTTTTATTAGAAATAAAGTAATAATTTTGTTTATACAGGGGAAAGGGTATAAATCTCCGAACATTTCTATTTCTATACTTAAATTATAGAAGCTTTCAGGCAGTAAAATTTTATGACTATGCAAAAATATATAAGGTTTGTTTAACATATTATTTATAGATGGTTTATCAGTCAAGGGTATTTTGTGCGCAACACTTACTTGTATTATTTTTATTGATATTCCAATTTAATATCCAGAGAATGAAAAAAATGAGAAATTTATCATTTTAATAATGTTGAAAGAATCTGAATGGTTTTTTCCATTTGGGATGCGGAATTAAGTACTACGATCGACACGAATGTGTCATGTTAGAGGTATAGGATGTAGAAGAAGAACTCCAAGATGTTCACCGTTGAATCACCATCTAAGACTGTTTTTGCCACAAGAGCAGTTATAAACCCGATGTCCACCTCAGAATGTCCAAGAACCTCATTTTTCGGCATGTAATATTCGTATTCATATAACAAAGGTAAATGTTTCTTAGACGTTCTCATTCCAATCCCATTCAAAGAGTGGAAACTCTAAGACTAGAAGAACAAGTAACCGCACTAAAGAACGTGTAGCGAACGGAGATGTACCAACACTTTATCAATCATTACTGAACTAGATGAGATTTACCACTAAATACCAAATCATTTTTTTTTACATCTTGACGTGTATTTCGCTAACACACCACATAAACACACCACATAATAGACATCATTTACACTTGAAATGAAAATTATAACAATTGTATTAACAAAAACCTTAAGTCTCCAAATAGCGAAATCTTTGTTTTACTTGAGGTATTAAATAGGAAATATGTACATTAAAGTACTTCAAACAGTAATAGATGGCACAGTAAGCGGTTTCATTAAATTGGTTACGGTTTTATTCAGTTTTAGGAGGAAATAGGTTTATGAGTGAATTTCTTGTCATAATGCTCATATTAAAGAGAAGACAAACTATTTTTCCCCTCTCAAATATTGAGAGTGGGTCGAACGAGGGAACATCCACATAATTTCGTTATCCCTTCCTGTAAACATTGTTTGTAAATCTGGGAATTCAAAGTGCTCGTGCTGCTTCAAAATCTGACAATAAAAGCAAATGTTCCCTTAAAAAAAATGCATAATTTAATATCGGTTGCCCTCGCGTTGACGCTAAGGGCATTGTATATAACCATACAAGTTTAAGGGATACATAGTTACTGATGTAAGTGTTAGATTTTTTTGCAGTAAGGTTTGCTAATATCTCGAAACGTTTTTAATTGGGAATAGGGTGAAATTTTAATTTGTATAAACCAAGAAACATAAATCTCCCAAAACTTTTATTAGCACAGTTCCTCTAAATAAACTGTCAAACAGTGAAGTTTAATGGTCCGTTTCATAAAATTTTAAACAAGCTCTCTATACAGGGTGTCCGGAAATAACGTCGAAATATTTTGGGAGGTGACTCTGGGGATTAAAACATTAAAAAAAGTTCCTATAAATATACCCCCAAAATTGCTCCTTAAGGGGGCTAAAACCCCTTAAAGGGGGAACTCTGAAGATGGTTTGTTCGCAATATTTTCGAAACGGTTTATGCTAAAGCCGTGAATTAAAAAATAACTAATAATAAAATTAATAAAAAATAAATAAAAATTCAAAAATATTACAAACAAAAAAGTTATGGCAGGATTTACCAAGGAGACGCCCCTGTATGAGACGCTCCTGACTAAAATATTCAATTATTATCACAAAAAACATTTTTCCATTCCAACTTATTGAATTATACCGAATTTCACGACTAAAGCTTTGAGACAACCAATAAGTGGTTGTCTCAAATTCTGAGACAACCACTTATTTTGCAGAGTGGGGTAAATGCCATTATACTAAAGGTATTAAAAAAGTTGGACCACCATTGTTTTAAATGTACTATTTTGTATAGTGAAGAAATATTTTTAAAATCTTCAAAATTTCTTTATCATTATTTGTCAGGCCGAGAACTTTTTTGGGCCTGACTAACGATCCTGGGGACTGTGGAACAATAAATTCCATATTATGAAAAATATATTTTATTGAAATAATTTTGTAATTTTTGAGGAAACCATGGAACTACCATTAAGATAAAACAAATCAAATCCCACTTACATTTTATACAAGAAATAAATAATGAGCATGTCCACCACGGATATTATAATACTCATCTCTGAGATAACTAATAATTATATTATAACTGAATTCTAAATGATCAATCTCGGGTAACTGAAGAATCGAATTATGTCGATCCTCGAATGTCCAGGGCGAAGGCTTTCAATTATTGTTGTTCTTTGGTTAAATTTTGTACTCGATCAACTGTCACTTTATGTTTGAAAGCCATGGGAAAGATACCGAATATGAAAATATTCGGAATATGGGCTCCACATGAATTGAATAAAAGACGGCCGGAAAACAGAAAAACTAGTTGCGAAATGCTGCTCGTCAGGTAAAAAAGAAAGTAATTCCTCCATGGAATTGCGACTGGCAATGAAAAGTGGATATATTTGGGCATCCTAAGCATCGTAAAGATCATCGGTAACTCCAGGCGAACCATCGACATCGACTGGAACGCCAAATCGCTATGGACGGAAGACAATACTTTGTATTTGGTGGGATCAGAAAGATGTGACCTATTATAAGCTGCTAAAACCTGGCGAAACCGTTAATACTGAACGCTACTGAAAACAAATGATCGATTTGAATAAAGCTTTGTGTGAAAAATTTCCAGAATATCAAAAAAAGGCAACACAACGTCAAGGAAACGATTGAGGCATTTAGTTAGGAAATACTTTCGCATGCGGCTTATTCACCAGACTTGACTTTTGATGAGCCTCGCTTCACTTCTTACGAAAATGGTTCGATAACTGGTTTGCCTCAAATAAAATGCAACCGTTTTTTGGCGTGGCATCCACAAATTGTCAGACAGGTGGGAAAAATTTATAGCTAGCGATGTACAATACTTGGAATAAAATATTTCTTTATCATTTTCATAAAATAAACGTGTATTTTCTATACAAAATCCTAGTTTCATATTTACATACCTCATATATATATATATATATATATATATATATATATATATATATATATATATATATATATATATATATATATATATATATATATATATATATATATATATATATATATGTATGTAATCATGACACATCGCGTATAATAATTAAAAAATAAACATTTTATAGGTCTATCCCATTTGAAGGTTCATCAGCAGTAAATTTTTAGCAGTGGCGCCATCTGTATTTTAATTTTCGTATTTAAATACCGATATACGTTTGCCAAACGATTATCCAGTGAACAAAAGGCTACCAAACTACGTGTATTACATTAATTTAGCAATATAAACAGTCCAGTATAGATTAAAACCGAAGCGACCAATCCTCTATTTTGTTGTTTGTTCATCGAAGTTTGCTCAGATAATGTTATTAGTGCGGCCGCCACAACCGATCGCTCAAATTTTCCGAACAAATAAATTCCCAATGACAGCGTAATTAAACAATTATTTTGCGCATAAAACGATGTCAACGTTTATTTTCGGTAAATTTCCGAAACCGAAACGTTAACTCTTGGAAATGCACGCGCTTTAACTTCATTAAGGGGTTGGGGCTGGTGGCATTAACGTTTTGGTAACGCGATTTTGTAACACTAACAGTAAGTAAAACATTATCTACAGTCGTATGTCATTGTTGTAAAAACGCCCATACTCTCCCATTATTTCATTTGTGCCCGATCAAAAAGTAAGATGATTTTTTAAATAAAACACAAAGCATTTATTTATTTTATTTTGTATCTTTTAAAATGATCCACTCTCACTGCAATACACTTATTTCAATGTTTTCTTCAGTCTTCGAAATCGTTTTTATTCCCGACTACTGGTATTTCCTTCAAAGAGGCAAGCAATCTCTCTTGAATGGCTTCTATGAACTTAAAATGGCACTCACGAAGTAGGTTCTTCAATCTAGGGAACAGGTCACCCGGTGCCATATCTGGTGAATACGGAGCCTAAATTTCCTTTAAAATTAATTGAATTGATGCATTTTATATTCCAGTAATATATATAAAGCCTCTAATACTTAATCGATGATTACTCAGTATAAGATTATTGATTTTGGTAATGTTTTCCTTTATTGGTTGACATGGAAGGTCTTCCTGAACGAGGCTCATCTTCAATTGCTTCTTTATCATTACTGTGGTAAGTCTTTGTATAGTTCGTTTCAAGATATTTTGTTGCCCTTCGGCAAAACGTTGATTGCCCTAATAAATATCAATACAAATATTCCTAGTCTTAAAAGGCGCCAGAGACGGAGTGGTTTAACTTCTGAATAATTTTGGGAAAAATTAAATATTGCGAAAAATAAAATATTGTTAATATTGTTGCTCTAACATTGGATTTTACTGATGCCACATATGCTCAAATGGATTAAAAATACAGTAATACGGGGGAAGGCGTAAAACGGTATGTTCCATATCGGCAGTAATGGTGTCACATACATATTCCTTTTTAATATTAAGTGTCTTTAATATTTCTAGATCACATTTTTTGTATGTATTTTCGAAGTATATATCGTTTTTAACATATAGCTCTGAATTTCCAATTTAGTGTTATTTGCATTAAGAGCTTTATTTTTTGGCGGTATGATAACTAGCACAGTTCATTACAATTACGCTTTCCTTAAGCACATTGGGCAAAATGCTATTTACAAACAAATCTTCAAATAGTTCTGTTGCGGTTTCGTCCCGACAGCCGTAAATAATTTGGAACCCATCCAGCTTCGGAACCAGCATTTAAATTGTAATTATTTTTCCCTTGTTCGTTGGGGCTTTAGTTTGGCATTTTCTTGATATATCTACCCATCCTTTTGCGGGCCTCTTATGTGTCAAACCATGTTTCATCAAGGTAGATAATGGGACGATTTTCTAATCTGTATTTTTTTTTATAGAGTTTAAGTAGTCAAACCACCATCGTCGCAATCGTTGTGATGTTATTAATATTTGTCTTTTAATAATGGTCCGATATGTAAAACCCATTTGAGATAATATTCTCCGGAGGCTAGTTCTGCTGCAAAGAATGTTGGTTTGATTTTTCCTTAGTCGCTTTTGCAATGAATGTAATGCAGGCACAGTTTGCTCTTCATACATCGCATAAATTTTGCTTCGAATTAAGTCTTTGTCGCTTTCGTCAATACATTTACTTTAACCAGAATCACTACGGACTTCTTTGGCTTTAATTGGCTCGTTACAATATCTTTAACTGTAGACAACGGAGTTTTAGTTAATGAAGACGTTCTGCTGTTGCTGCATTTACATTAAGTCCCCTATTCAATTAAGAAACCTACACATTTTTACCAATTTGCTTAGCATAAATGTTTTCTTTTAAAATTAGAACTACCGGAGGCACAATGATCATTATCTTGTCAAGAACGCCACATTTTTAGCACGTCTGGAATAACAAAAAATACGAGGGAAATTATATAACTGTATTGTTTAAGAAAAGAATGCGAACTAAATTAAAATATTTGGAAACTACTAAACCAGGTATAAAATTAAGTGTATCTTTTTACCTGTTATTTTATTAGGCCCGGCCCTGTTTACGTTTCTTGCAACTTTGCCGGGTTTCGTGATGGCAGCACAAGATATTTTATTTTTTAGACAAAATTGATAAAAATAACGCTATAGTTTCTCATTTAAGAAGTGAAATAATATGAAACCTTCTGTCAGATGCGAAAGACAGTCATACTAACTTAAAAAGCAAATGAGACATATCGATACGCAAAGCGCGCCGCGAAAGAAAAGTAATAGAAAATAGAATATGCTCGATATAATCTAAAGAAGTGACAAGTTCAGGCATCATAAAGTTGTCAGATCATCTTGTGGACCTTTCTCGAATTAAACGACCCTCGTACAATATTTTTGCCCCCTCGATGACGGAACTTTCATTTTTTCAGACGCAATTTCAGCGTCGCCAAGCTAGATTCTAATCCGTCCTTGATTGTTACTTAACACGTCAAGACTTATTGAGTTATTAAGCGACACTATGAGGAAAAATATTTTTGTCGCGAGTGGAAGGTCGTTTGCATTTTTACATTGCCTGCATAATAAACGGGGTGATTTATTTTCAGGCGTGGAGTGCGTTCGGAAATTTTTATTAAGCTTAAATTTATTGTGGTTGTTGCGAAATTAAGTCATAGAAGTCGTTCCCCCTTTGTAGGGTGGGAACATTTAATATGGAACATAATTGGAAGGTTTTTTTAAGATTAAGATAAGGCATCCCGCATTGGCAAATCGGAAAACAGTTGTCTTTTACTCTGATAACGTCATTATATCCGTAGAAAATATTTAAACTTTGATTGATAACCTTATCTTTCATATTCACCATATATATAAAACTTATTATGCAATTTACACACCCTGTTTCTGTGATAGTGTCTATAGTGCCTTACGGTACTGAATCATGAGTATTATCTGAATAGCAAAAAGTAAAACTACTAGTGTTCATACTGCACCGAATGGACCGTGGGATAGACCGAAAAATACAGAAATAAGGAATAGATTGGGCTTTATATCGATTTTAGAAGTAATTGAGAAAAACCAATTGTGATGGTTTGGGTACCTCGTGCGGATGCCGGACATATGGGTGAGAATGTCGGCCATGGGAGTATATGGAGGGCGGAAGAGAGGAGCACCGAGGAGAACTTGGAACAAGTCGATCGTTGAAAGCCTGACGAGCGAAGGGTTGCTTGGGACACTCAGTAGGGTAGAAAAGGTGAAGACTAAGAAGACAAGTATATATATATATATATATATATATATATATATATATATATATATATATATATATATATATATATATATATATATATAGATATATATACACATATATATACACATATATATACACATATATATATACACATATATATATATATATATATATATATATATATATATATATATATATATATATATATATATATATATATATATATATATATATATATATATATATTTACAGTATGAAAATGGTGATTGATTTATAAATATTATTCACCGTGAAGAGGCTTTTTATTAAAAATTGATAAAAAAAAACCATTAGTTTAATATAAAGCCAGGTCATAACCAGAAAACAATAAATTTTGACGGTTTGCAATATTCCTATACCAAGTCGTTGTCATATGCGTTCAAGTCCATATGGCATAAATAAATAAACGAATGGTGTGGCCCAAATTGAGACTATTCATATAAAATCGGTTATATATACGTTGAATTATTGATTTATGCGATATTGTGAGAGATAATAATGGAGGTGCGTTTGAAAAATTGACAAATATACGTAGTGGAAAATATACGAGTAAATGTTTTTCAACATTATACATTTCAATAAATTATTGCGGAAGATATATCGCTTAACATATTTCCACGAAGAGTTAAATAAATTTACATTCTTTCGATGTTTCGTTTCGTTCCACAACAAACAATTAACTTGTGCTTTTTTTCGAATAGATGTTGAATATATTTTAGGCGAAGAATATAGGCGTTTTTCTAATAAATGCGCAACTTCGTTGATTTTCAATAATCGAAACATTTATTAACGCCAACAAATTCAGTCTTGATAGCTACATATACATTATTCAAATACGAAAAATTATATTGAACAGATTTTGTTTTCCTTGCCGTACAACCATTCTGAGTGGTTCTTCAACAAAGTTCTACATACCATTTACCAACATTTCTTGTGGGGCTGTTTCTTCATGAGTCTCGTTCGGGAAGACCTTCTATGTCAACCAATGAAGAACACATTACTAAATCAAGGAACTTGTACTGAGTAATCGCCGATCAAGTATTACAGACATTGTAGATATATATTAGAAACCTTAATAGATATGGATGGAGACAGAAACAGTTCAACAATCAAACGATACAATACTAAAGATGAAAATCCAAGCCGGCCAAAAATGAAAGCCATGTTAACTATTTTCTTCGATTAAAGTATTATTATCTACAAAGAATTCTTCTTAACTGGCCAAATAGTGAATTCAGAATTTAATATTTAAGCGTTATGCATAAAAACATGTTCATATTTGTGACAAAACAATTTATGGCTTTTGCATCATGATAATGCAACATCGAACATTTTTGTAAAATGTAATTTAAACAGGAAAGGATAGAAGAATGAAATGAATGAATGGTCAAAAAAACCAAAAAAAAATAGGATTAAAGAAGGGGGAAACTAGATGAGAATAATGGCACAGAATCAGCACAAATGTAGAAAATGGGCAAATTAAATTGATGTAGTTATATATAATCCGAAGTCTATTGGACCATAACGAATATGGATAAAAAGAAAAAGAAGTTTAATATAAACTTCTGGCAAATAGCAAAAAAATCTTGAAAACGTTACATATCATATATGTTTGGTAACTGAACAGAAATTGTTTTAAGATGTGATCAATTTTAATAAATGAAAAAATCAATCAATAAATTAAATATTCAGGAAAATTATCATGACATGGTAAATATATTAGGATTTACCTGTTATGGAACTTTAAAAAATATAATGTGGCCACAACACAGAAACTGTCAATACACCAGCAATTATTAATAAACTTAGAGGAGTACATTAAGAATGGATTTGAAAATTGAAACTTGTTTTTTCATTGTTAGATTAGAAACTTTTGAATCGTCCCTGATATATAGGAGAAATTTAACATTCTTGATATGGCTTTTGATTTCTAAAGTAGGATGTCACTCTCAAAATATTTGCTAATGAGTTAGTCAGTTAGCTGTTTTCAAATCTGCTATTGTTTGGCTTGGATACTTGGAGGAAATGAATGAAGGAAGATTGCTCAAAGATATTAGATGGAAGGAACCGGGCCTGAAAGGAGACAAGATACACCGAGGACATGCAAAGATGGCAAGAGGTGGGTCCGGGAACATCTCGAGGACAGATAGATGTTCGGAAAGGCTTCTGTGATCGGTAATGTTGTAATTAATAGGTTGTCAAGTAGAACCGCGTTTAAGATTTGTAAAATCTCGACGTTTCGGTTTCCACTTTGAAGCCATTATCAAGGGTTTCAAACTGCCTACAAGTTTTCTAATTGTGCGCCTTGCGGAGTAGGCAGAGTGAGACACCTGTGCAAAGCAACTATATTCGCTTGATAATGGTTTCAAAGTAGAAGCAGAAATGTCGCGATTTTACAAATCTTTCTTGAACGCGATTCTACCCGAGAACCTAGTAATTCTAATATATATATATATATATATATATATATATATATATATATATATATATATATATATATATATATATATATGTGTGTGTGTGTGTGTGTAAAATGAGCAATTACAGCCATAGCGTCTACCATATTATTATTATCAAGGCCAACCACAATAATGCTAAACTAGTAACTAGAAAGATCATTCTTTCGAAGCGTAATTATAACAATCCTTCCGAACTACCCATTCGCAATCGCTAATAATCAAACTCGACATGAAACCGTGTGGAAAATAGCGTTTTCGAATTTCCGGTTCGAGTTTATTCGATTTTGTTCCACAGTGGCGAAGTGGCAGTGCGTCTTCTAACCGGTCGTAAGAGCGACTCTTATCTTTCAGCTTAACGCTTTCGTTTATTTTTGCGCGTAGATCGCCGATGTCTCAACTTGGCCGCTAAATGTCGCTACATGGCCGTTGGGCGAGTACCGTCCGCTTCTGATTCTCTCCATCTTGAACGGAATGAATACCCGTCAATTTGTAGATGATGTTTATAATATTTCTTTATCCTGTTCGACTATCACAACTGGCCAGAAAGGACTTGCTAATGAGTTAATCAGTCAGCGAAGTTTCAACCGTAACTAGACTGGTAATTTTTAAGTTTCTATTTATTTTGCATTGAATGTTTCTACGTTTCAGATGCATTTGCATAATTGTTATGGTAATTATTAATATCAGCATCATTAAAATAGATCAGATTGGATGAAACATGTGCTCATTTTTGGTTCTTCGCCCATTAATTCTCGAGAAACTAGAAAACGGATCATAGATTTCCTTTCGATTTATTTAATGAATCAAGTATATTTCATATATACGAGGTTACACTGAAAACTAGATACTACTTTTTAATGAAAAATGGTTTTTTTTAAATCGAAAGTCTATTTATTTTTCAATGAACGCTGCTCAATACCTGTTTGCCCAATTATTTTCTAAATTTCTTTATGCATTCTAAAAAGTACGATTTTTGCCAGATAGTAATCATTATAAATAAATATATTTTGCAAAATAATGTTCTGTTTCGGCGATGACGCCTTTATTTAATGTGAATTTCTTTCCAATCAGCCATTTTTTCATGCTTGGAAAGATAAAGTAGTCCTAGGAGGGGGCCAAGTCCGGAGAATCGGGTGGATGCGGCATCACTTCGTAAAACTAATTTACAAATTTCGGTGTTGCAATCGTGCCCAAATTAACGGGGGCATTGTCGTGGGTGAAACACTAACTCTTCGTGAAATTTGATAATACTTTCCTGTGGCCTTTCTTCCCTTTTCGAAATAGCCGATGAAGATAATCCCTTGTGAATCATCATGCTTTTATCGTCGATCTCAACTATTATCTTATTCAAAATATTATATAATAGAACTAACATTTGGTTGTATAACCATGAACATGGAAAATTGTTTAACATTTTCTGAACATGGAATTAACTTTTTAATATTTTTTATAAAAGTTTCCGCACGTTTAGATTTTGAACTGTCAAATGAATTCGGTTTTGTTTTATTATTATCTTTATAAAAATATTTTATGATTGAATTAATATTTGGTTGCATAACAATGAACGTCTAAAGATTTTTTATATCTTTTAAGCATCGAATTAATCAGCTTTTTTCAGCAAATAATTCTGTTTGTCGTGAGTGAAACGGTAACTTTTTATCAACTGTTGATATGCAGCATAATACTCTCATGTGATCGTTTTTCGCTTTTCCAAATAGCCAGTGAAGATAATGCCTTGCGAACCCCGGCAAACTGTTTTGACACTGTTCCTTCATTTCTAGTGTGTAGTGATGAATCTCAATTTCATAAACATTTACGAATTATTGCAAAAACTTCTTCCGATTACACTTGTACAGGTTTAAACACCATTGTGAAGTGGTTACTCGATCCCGTTTTTAGTTTGCAGTGAGCAAACCGGTACCTATCGCGCTGATAGTTTTCTCATGCCCAAATGTTGGTGTAGGATGCTTCGTACGTGTTTCCGGAGATATGATCATCTCAACAACCTCTCTAACAATTTACTCTGCGATTCGCCAACAGGATATTATGATTTTTTAACCATTTCCTTAGTAGTGACCTCGACGGTGCGCTCCTAGCGCAAAGCTTTGCTTGTGATGCTCGACAACATCGGAAATAATGATAACCACATTACGAGGAAATGTAAAACAGCAGCGTCACCATAATACTTTTTCAAGTTTTGCTTTTTGTTTCTTTGGTTTGCGCAATGGTTTTTATGCAAAAAATAGTGTTTAATCAGCACACCAAATTTGTTTTTCCATGTTAGCCAACATTTTGATCTTATTTGCTTTCAAAGACTGTCAAAACAATGATGCAAGCCGAGGCCCGCACGAGGCAGTTAGTGTAGACGTCGAAGTAGACGCCGCACAGCCTCGTAGAAGTTCATTTGTTGATTCATCAAATAAATTCGTGCCTCGGTGTGGACGAGTTTCAAATATAATTAGGAAGACCATCTATATTTACGTTTTTTCCGGTATTTATTTTTTAATAACGCCACGGATAATTGTTCATTCGACATTTTCGTTGTGGTCTAGCGAACAAAAATCAAAAATTGGATCACTGCCCCGGCAAGTCTTATGCGTTTTCATGCAGAAGACATTTTTTCCGACCTAAGGTATTCAGTGCGATCTCGGCTTGCCTCATTCGCGTTCGAATCCAAGTGAGTCTCCGGCTTTATATCGTATGAAATTCATGAAGCATTACTAGAAAGAAAACTACTTATAAGAAATGCAATCGTTCAGAGTTTTTACTCTATCCTCGTATAACAAAATGAGCAACTAAAGCAACAGTACATACAATATCACTATTACCAACGTCGACCATTAAAATGCGATAAACTAGTAACTAGAGAGCTTTTTATTTCGAAGCGTAATTATAATAATCCTTCCAACTGCTCGTTCTCAATCGCAAATAATCGAGCTCGACATGAAACCACGTGGAAAATGGCGTTTTCGAATTTCCGGTGTGAGTTTGTTCGATTTGCTCGACAGTGGCGAAGTGGCGGTGCGTTCGCTAACCGGTCGTTAGAACGACTCATATCTTTCAGCTTAATGCCTTAGTTTATTTTTGCGCATAGACCGCCAATGTCTCCACTTGAAAATGTCGCTACGCTGCCCGCGGCACTCGCTTCTGACTCTCTCCATCTTGAACGGAATGAATACCTGACAATTTGTAGACCATGTTTATAATATTTCTTTATCCTGTTCAACTATCACAACTGGTCAGAGAGGATTTGCTAATGAGTTAATCAGTCAGCGATATTTCAGCCGTAACTAGACTTATTATTTTTAATTTACTATTTATTTTGCATTTTTCATCGTTGAATGTTTCTACATTTCAGATCGCATTTGCATAATTTTAATGTTAATTATTAATGCCGACATCATTAAAATAGATCAGGTTGGATGAAACATGGGCTAATTTTTACATTCTTAAAACATTAATTCACGAGAAACTACAAAACCAAACTAAAACCGATTGCAGATTTCCTTTTGATTTAATTAATGGATCAAGTATATTTTATATATCTAACGAATTGCGGTTGCTGGTATGTTTAAAAGTCAACAAATTGCTGTTTTAATTTCGTTGCGAACCAGAAATTAGTAGTGTTATTTTTGAATGAATATACGCGTTATGTAATGACACATGTAAGATTTTCTTCAGCTTTCTTGAAGTGCTAGAGCCGTTTAGTGAGACTTGATCTCTTTGAACTATCGCTTCCATACGGATCCATCTTCAGAATCAATTTTTGAAGTACAGTAGTTCTTCAAAATCTCTTCTTACATTGTCCCGCGACCACTTCTTTATACTTTTCTTTTTGTTATCTCCTATTCGACCTCCATGATTCTCTTTTCTTCTTGGTGTTCGGCATTTTCGCCGCGTGTCTCTCTAATATAAGTCGTTGAATCCTCACACGGTCTACAATATTCAGATTTTTGTGTAATTGCTTCAGTTCGAAATTATACCTAATCCTCCAATTTTCAGAACATTCCAACATCAACCTTTCTTCTAGGGAGACGTCCCTAGGTTGGGACAGATTTTGCTTTTTGGCGATAGCATTCGACTACGCAAATTTTTCTATATTTTTCGGAATTCTATATACCATTGGAAATGTAATGTCAGCAAAAGTGTAGCTAAGATACACTTTTGCTGAAGTAAGTTATTATCAATTTAGTTATTGTCAATTTTTTCAACACGTGAATTTTGGTCAAAAAAATTGTGGTCCGTAGGCTAGGACAGTAATAGAATTGCACAAAAGGGTTCAAAAAGTTAAATAATAACGCAGGACAACATTTATAATCGATTTATTTATTTAAAAGGCCATGAAAAACAGAATAAAGAAAATCAGCTACATGCTGGTCTTCCTCAAAGTCGGATTTTTGGTAGTTATAGTAGCTACGAGTCATATTTACACACTTCATATAAAATGGTCGCTGGCACTTGTTACGTTCAAGGAAATTGTCGCGTGTTAATTTCGCTGCCAAATTTATCATGCAAATCATACAAAAATCATCAATCAATCAATCAAAACATCCGACGACGACAATGCCTTTCGCACTGGTTTGGAAGTCTTCGCACCGGTTTGGCTTCACTTTTTGGCTGGCGTTTCTTGTGTTGATTGTCGTCGCTTCTTTGTACTGTCTTGCTTCTTCTTTCATATTTCTTTGAGCCTGGCAACAGTTTCTAGTGAAGTGAGAATAGTGTCATTGGCTTACACCCGCGGTCGGATTATTTCAAAGGTGTTGGTGATCTAATTCGTCCAACTATAGAAAGTTCTAGAAAATTCGATATAATTCGATGGAATATTCTAGAAAATATGAGAACATGTGTCCGTGTGTAGAGTAGAACGTGTAGTGTATATATATATATATATATATATATATATATATATATATATATATATATATATATATATATATATATATATATATATATATATTTTTTTTTTTTTTTTTTTTTTTATTGTCTATAGTACAATTTCTAATATCTCCTATGATGTTCTTTTCGTCTTTCGTTTGCTTTGCAGATAAATATGCTCTTCACTACTTCAAAGTTATCATTGTCGATTATCCAGTTCTGTGCTCATTTTGGATAAGTTCTTTTTTCCACCATCTTTGTTTATAGCTTTGTTCAATATAATGTTCAACAGGATTTGTGCCCATTTATCCCTTATCAGAAAATCTAAACTTTTACTGTGGTATGTTGTTGGATTTTTACTATTGTCTTATAGATAAGCATCGTCATCCAGATTAATCCAGTGAGCTTAGCTGGTATTCCCATTTCCTTCATGGCCTCGTATATTACTGCTCTTTGTACACGGTCTTACACGGTCGTATCACATTTTGTGGTTTTCTCCATTATTTGACCGTCTATGAACAGCTAATTTATTGATGAGTGTCCACTTTTAAACTCTAACTGATCTTCACCCTTAGTGATGCACCCCTTTCTGGACAATCGGCCAAGGCTGATGACAACGAAATATTGGCGCTAACTGAAAGTTATTGGCATAGAAGCCGACGTTAGCAAGGCCGACGTATGGATGCCGGATGAGTTAACTGAGAAAAAATTGGTAGACCGACTGGGTTTGTGATTATCTGTTGAAGGGTAAAGAAATATATTCATTTTAAAGCGGATTGTTACTAGTTCTGAAAAATTGATTGTATATAATAATATTAAGCATAAAAGATTATGGTGTAAGTGCGGGGATGTCTATGCTTTGCTTTTGGTGAGGCTGGAGGATAATAGTTTATTATGCGCTGATACCTGAAAACCAGATCATTAATTCGAAGAAATAGTGTTCACAACTAACTGGATTAAAGCAAGTAATCAACCAGAACCAGCCTGAACCTGTTAGACTGCACGCGTCCTTGGCCACCCGCTATAAACTTTTGCAACTTGACTGAGATGTTTGGTTCATCCACCGTACTCAGAATACAATTTATCTAGAATGCTTCAAGATATCTTAGATGCTAAAAAGACTACTTCTTTGGAAAACTTGAAAAATCACCTGGATAAATAACAGTCAGAAAACTCAGAACTTCAATGAGCGCGGGATCACGCAGCTACCAGAAAGATCGAGAAAGTTTATCGAACAGAACGGCACATTTTTAATAAGTAATTTTTTTGTCAATTTTCCTCACAAAAATGGGACGAACTTTTGCATTAATCCAATAATAAGTCCTCTTTTTGTCATGTTTTGAATATCACACTCTTCGAACATATATCATGAGAAGTTTTAGGTTATAATGATCCAGTCTCGGCTTCAATCAATGAATGTAAACCTTGTGAAAATGTTTTCGATGTACAGTTATCGAGAACCGAAAGCTTATGAATACAAAGTAATGACTTCATCACACCAAAAAAGCCAGACATTCTTTACTGTTAGTAGACGGAAAATACTCGAAAGTGGGTTTCAGATAACACAAAATAACCCGAGAACAAGTCTTAAACACGAGAATTTATCTATAATGGGAAAAGAAAGAAAAGCATCAATCTTCAGAACGATAAAAAGACGCAAGGAACATGTACAAATACCCCATGTTACAAATGAACTTATCTAAATAATACCCCTGTTTATTCTTCGGGCATTACCTGATGCATTATTAAGCGCCGGAACAATAGGTAGCTAAAAGATTTATGGCAGTTTTAATATCTCACTTTGTTAGGTCGTAAAAATTTGCAAAACCTTTCTCCTTGATCCTTTTGCGCTTTATGACGGCGAGAATTCGTCGTTTGCAGCGAGGAGTCGTGTTGTCACTTATTTTACAACCGCTAATAAGAATATTTATTTTTCGTATTGTCAAACGCTAAGCCTAATATTTTCTAAGCATCAACATGTTTACATAGATAAGGTTTTTTTATTTGCATGATGTTGGATGTTGAATAAAATAAATATAGAATGAACATGTATGATGACCAACAATAAAACGAAATAATAATGAATTAAAATAATTAACTAGTAAAATAATAAGCAATTCTTTAACAAACCGGGGGTATGTATGAAAGTTACTGTTGCCCAAAAGAAACAAGAAAGTCCATATAGAATTCATAAACCTACAGATGTATAGAATATAGAGCTTTTTGGCCATGACAGGCTGAACATAAAAAGACAAGCTGGTGTAAAAGTTCAGGTACCAAATTTTCACCTTGAAGCAAGGAGGATAGCGTTCATTCAAGTAAATGGTAAAATGGATCGTTTTCAGTACAGACATATATATTGGAGAATATTATCTCAACATATACTGAAGAAGAAATACCCTTGTGGTGGATATTTCAGCAGGATAATAATCATAAGCCCACATATATATTTTATTACAAGAAATGGCTTATCCAAAAAGAAATAACTCCATAAATGGCCATCCCAGTTCCCAAATTTTAACCAAACAGTAAATCCGTGTGAAACTTTGGCTCACTGTATTCTTGGTTATTCAAACTTAAAAATTTAAATTCAATTCGAACAAGGGTAAATTTAAATAAATATTATGATCAACTCTTTGATTTTATACTTAAAAAATATTGATCATTCGTAGTTAGTTCATAATTATGCAACCAAATATTATTGCAATGAGATCTTTTTGTGTCAGACAAAAACAAAATCAAATTATTTGGCAGTATAAAATATGAAAGTCTGTAAATTCAAATGAAAACTATAAAAAAGCTAATTGATTCTATGCTTAAAAAATATGAAATATTTTGCAACTCAGTATTAATTATCTTTATTATAAAATATCTTTGTATAATACAGCACTAAAACAAAAGAGTATAATTTGACAGTATAAAATATAAAAATGTGTCAGATGAAAATTATAAAAAATTGGATTAATTTAATGCCTATGAGATGCCAAACATTTATTTTAGCGTCCTTAGTTATGCAACCAAATATTAGCTATATTTACGTAATATTTTTGTGGAAGGCAATATTATAATTTTCCCAGCCGACAATGGCGGTAAAAGGGAAAAGTTTGAAACTTGAGTACCAGGAATGCTTCCAAAAAATGAATGAAGGCCTGTACTGTTCTTTGGTTTACTAGAAGTCTATTTTTAATAAATACACAATGCAAATAATTTACAAATAACAATTTAATTTCGTATTAGTCCCCTTTTTCTTTGGACAGACGGTGTATTCAGTTATTGTTCCTTCTCACTTTTTGTATGACACAGGCTAGAAATTCCTTCCGATATTTAGATAAAGCTCTAATTTCAAATAGCAAGTAATGCAATGTAATTATTTAAATTTATGTAACCTCTTTACGGTCGATTGGTAATTATGCGGTTAATATGACAGTCTAAGATATTTTTATCCTCTTTAACTGCCTTTGATCTCATATTAAATGCATATCGCGATTAGTGGCATAATTTAATAGTTCTTTTACGAACGCGCCAACTTACAGGATCTATGCAAATAAACGGTTATTAGAAGTAGTTTGGAAAATTACTTTAAGTACATAATCTATTAGAGAAGGGGTTCTAATCTTACATCAGTATGAAAATATTTTCAAAGTCCAGTTACAGTAGCTCATTTTTTGAGTTATGAATTAAGTATTAATTTTTAAACTATTAGAAAATAATAAAAAGGAAAAAAATGTTTCAAGTAAGCCTTTTAAGCCAATGCAATTTTTTAATCAGTTAAACATCCTTATTCTTGCGGTAACCTTGGTGTTAAAGATGGTAGTACGATATCACTAGGCTAATTGAAAAGTTCGCGGAGCAGAAATGATAAAACAAGTTTATAGTTGAAAAAATGACTTTATTCTTCCGTACATTCTCCTTTAAGCTCAATACTTTTTTTCAGCGGTTCTCCAATTTATTCATCCCATCTCTGAAGTGATTTTCTGGAAGTCCTTCAAAATACCCATCTACGGATGCTATTGACTTCTTCATTTGATGAAAAACGCTTGCCACGTAGGAATTTTTTTAGATTTGGGAACAGATGAAAATCAGAGGAGGCCAGATCGGGTTAATATGGTGGATGCTTCAACGATTCGTAGTGAAACTCTATAAGTTGGTGCGTTGTCTTGATGATTTTTTTCTTCACTAAATCAGGTCTTTTTTACGAATTTTTGCATCCAATTGATCCAAAAGGTTTGAGTAATAATGTCCTGTTATTGTTTTACCGGTTTGAAGGTAATAAATTAACAAAACGCCTTTTTGCATCCGAAAAAATTGATGCCATAACCTTTTGGGTCTATTTTTACCACTTTGGCGGCTTCGGAGCTGAACAACCGGGCTCAGTCCACTCTGCGGTTTGTTGTCGTAGTTCAGGATCATAGTGGTAAACCCAAGTTTCATCCATAGTTGCCAAACAACGTTTAAAAATCTATTTTATTCTTTCCAAAAAGATCCAAATGTTGGTTAGAAAGTTTTACTCGAAGTGGTTTTTGATCAGAATTTAACAAATGCAGCACCCATCTTGCACATAGCTTTCTCAAGCTCAATTATTTTTTCAAAATATGAAACACCCGTTCAGTTGAGATGTCCATAGCCTTAGCAATTTCATTCAAAATCAATTGTCTATCATCCATAACTATATCATGTATAGAATTAATTATTTGTTCAGTAGTTGAAGTTCAGAAGTATTATAGCACTTAATGGATGTCCAGAGCGAGGATCATCATCCAGACTTGAACGACAACGTTGAAACTCACCTGCTTTCAGTTCTTTTGCTGCTCTATAGGTGTGACTCCACGAACTTTTTAATTAGCTTAGTACAAGAGCAACTATATTACGGGTTCTAGTAGGCGTGATAAGTGGCTAAGGCCGGATTCCTCCTGAGAATAGAAGAAGAACAGAAAAATAAAAGAAGAAGCGTAGAAGATCTTCTATGCTGGTTACTCTATAATCGATAGGTTTTCTAAGAGACTAAAAAGTTAAACATAAGATGGAGATCAGTGATTAAATCATCAAGAGATTAAATTATCTCCTGATGATGCTAACATGGTTAGCGAAACGCGCGTCGAAAAGTTTAAAAAGTGATTTGGTATTTAGTGGTAAATGTTTTCGAGTTTAGTATAAAGTGAGGAGTTAATCGATTGGAAACCAATATTAAGATGTAAATCCAAGCGCCAAATAACCTCTGATGCCGGTGTGCTTAACCATTGCCGTTATGTTTTTTTCTCTCTTTAGGAGGAGAATAAAAACAAACTTCACCATTTTGTCAAAAATCACTATACTTTTTTTCGTCAATAACACAGGTATACAAAATAAAAAAAAATGGTGCAGCCGCCACTTTAACGCAATTTTAAAGTATAGTGTATAGCAACACTCTCAGTAACATTAAATTATCAAAACTATGTACAGTTTTTAATCTACTCACATTGATAATATTTTCTTTTCAGTAGCCATTTAACTTGTTTATTTTTGTTGTTTGTCTAATTTAAAAAGTTAGTAAATTAGTTAGTAAATAAAACCTGGAAGATGTCATCGCCAAAACGAACGTGTTTAAACAACCCGAATACTTTGAAGTTTGGTGGGTCTATGATTTGAAGGGAACCAAAAAATCATTATGATGACTGTTATTGCTTAGTCAAGGCACAAGTTATTAACCGAAAAAAAATGATCTATCCCGATCTGGTATCTGCTAAAAAACCTGTTTCTCATTCAGAAGACGTCCATGTTCCAACTTTTCGTGGCCTATCCGATCTTTCAGATAAAGAATGTAATACATCCGGAGAGAGGCAAGCTTGTACCGGCGAAGAAAGTGATAATTTTGAAGCTACGTCGTCAAAACCCCTACTTTTTATTAAAGACACTTTAAGTGACCTTATTAGAGACCTCGACCTTTGAAAAGAAGAACTGTTGGCATCCAGACTCAAAGAGAGGAATTTATTTTCTCCAGGTACTAAAATCACATGTTAAAGAGAAATTTAAGGCTGGCATTTTCGATGGATCGTAAATTAGGCCTTTGATGAAAGATAATTTCATACATTTAATGAATAATATAGAATCATTAGCCTGGCTTTCTTTTCTGGCTTTTTTTTCTTTCGTCAATGTTGGTATTGCGAATTTGTGCAAAACATGCTAGAAAATTTCAGAAAGCTTGAATGTAACATGAGCATCAAAATCATTTGGACAAATTTCTTTGGCTCTTTTTCAAATAGCCATAACTTTTTCAAAAATTGAACTATTGAGACGTTTTTTTTTTCATATTTTTGTTTTTAAATGCACTTTTCAGAAAAAAATACGAAACAAATTTCAGAAAACAAATTTTATGAAAATTTTAATTTAAAAAAAAAAACGTCAATTTTTTATCTTAAAAAAAATTGATTTTTCTGTAAATATTCCCTGCAAAGAGGAGTGGGCCCACTTTTCCTTCTATTTTTTTTTTATTAATTGATTTTTTTTTAATTTTTCAAACTTTTTCAAAAATGAAACCGTTTCAGCGAAATCGAAAGGGGTCAGGTTCAAAAGTGGTCGATTTGAAGAGAACCAGCATAACGAGTATATTTAAAAACAATTTTAGTCTTTCCGGCACCAAATCCACTGTAGATCTGTGTAACATTTTCGATGGTGTTTCGAAATATCAAGTGATGATCGGTCATCAAGCTAGTTTATATAAGTGACTGATATTCGAGGGTCGTTCGAAAAATTCTTATTCGAGCCCTGACAAAGAATACAGAATTTTTTTTATAGTTTTTTAATATTTTATATATATTTTATTATATATATATATATATATATATATATATATATATATATATATATATATATATATATATATATATATATTTTTTTTTTTTTTTTTGTGGTCCTCCTGCAGTGACCAAACCAACGACGTTCTAGCTTTTTAATAGTCTCAGTATAATGAGATTTGTTCAACTTTGTCTGCTGTCTCAGCTTTGTCCTCGTCATTTAAAGTGAATCTTCTTCCAATGAGCAATTTCTTTAGGTTTGGCAAGAGGAAGTACGCGCTGGGAGCCAAATAATACAAAAGAAAATTGTGAACCATCAACCAGCACCGCAAAACTAAACATCCATACCAAAAGGTGTGTTTCTGTGTATATGGTGAGATCAATTGGGTATTATGCATTATGAGATACTTCAATCTGGTTAAACGGTATCTGCTGACCGTTGTCAGCAGCAACTGATTCGTGTTAGTGACGCTCTGGAGGAAAAAATGACCTTATACGGGTCCTTGCCTGTATAAGAAGGAAAGACATTTTGCTTCAGCTTCAACATACAGCAAAAAAAATCTGGAAAAGATCATCATGTGAAAGGAAGTAAAAAAACAGTTAATAATTGAGCTGAGGATCTAACAGATATATTTTCGTTCTTGTATTTTCTGCTAAAACAAAAACTATGGGACTCAATTTTGTACATTTGGTAAGTGTTTTTGATTTAAAACTTTTTTGAACATTTTGATAGTTTTTACAGAAGCCGTAAACATTCCTTCCAAAGAAAATATTTCTATAAAAGCGTTTTAAATACCTAACGGTTAAAAACATAATTGTTATTTTCAATTTATCGTTTAGGTTGTATATCTGAAGCCAGAAAACTGAATCGAGGTTTTTTTGCTGCTATGCGAAAAGGTTTTTTACAATTTTTCTCGAATTTGTTCGATTTTAAACAAAGCCCGATAAAGTGATAATAAAAAAACTGTCGGCAAAAAAACCCTCCATCTGGCGGCATTTCACGAATTTAAGAAAATGGGGGCAGGAGAAGGAACAGTGGCCGGAGGACGCGTAATAAATCTATAAAAATAGAAAAAGCCGAAACGGTGTAAAATTCATCTTTTTTATCTGCTTTTTCAGAAAAAGGAGCGGTGGCAGTTCTTTCAGATAACTGGATACAGCTGACACAATATAAATTTCGTGCGCTCGGGCGAGGGTTCGTCGGCAGCGGCAGTGAGCGGCGCGAGAGGAGGGATCGTTCTTTCTCGATGAGAACCTCAATTTAGAGAATGCAGAAACGGGTGGCGTTGGAACGTTGAACAAGCTGTATTTTCCAATTAGTTTTCATCTTACATAGAGGCACGTAGTGGTCGTACGATCGCGCACACCATATTTAGTTACCAACTAAAATAAGTTTAAATCTGTGGTTAAGTGCACTTACTGGTTACCGTTTTTATTGGCTGAGTTGTCGAGATCGGATATGCGCGAATAAATCTCAACTTGACTAAAAAGCAGAACTTCGTCGACTATTTCAAAATTTAATTAAATTGATACTAACGAAGCGATAAAGTACTATACGAGGTTCCTTAGAAAATTTCCCGGCTTGACAAAGAAAACACGGATTTTTGAGTATTTTTTTTTATATTCTTCAACCTTTTCACGTTACAATTCAATACATTTAAGCCAACCATAACCAAATGTAAAGAGTGATTTTGTAGTGCTTCCGAACTTCCAGTAGGGGTTGCTATTAAATGTCTGGTATATCATTATGGAAAGTTTAACCTCAGAGTAATGCTTGCAAATTGTCGAAATTTATAGTCTTTTATCCCAACCGAGCGATGTATTCGCCGAATTATCAACAAATTCCGAACGCATTTCACACTGCTCGATATTAAAACAAAAACAAGACAAATTAACTGTACGTTCCGAAGAAAATATTGCCCTTGTCGCTGGCAGTGTTGATGAAGATCCAAGTTTATCAGTTCGTTAATCGGGATCGTTACAGAACGATGATCAATTATTATTTAATTCCAAATTTAGATGGTATTGATCTGAAGGAGATGTGGTTCCAACAGGATGTCTCCACATATTACATAGCCAACGCAACAATCGGATTATTGAGGTGACACTTCGGTGAGAAAATTATTTCGAGAAACGGACCTGTTGATTAGTCACTAAGGTTATGAGATTTAACGATTTTAGATTATTTTCTTTGGGGTTATGTTAAATCTTTGGTCTAAGCAGATAAACCAGTAAGTATTGACGCCTTGGATGCCAATATATCTCGGACAATTGCGAACATAAGACCCCAATTGTTTGCAAAATTGGTCCGAAATTGGATTGACATAATGCGCTTTGTCAGAAGTAGCCATTTATTCAGATTTGGGACGAGTCGCTGAAAGTCAAATCTGGTGAGTATGGGGTATGTAGAGGAACTTCGAAGCGCAGGCCATGGAGCAGTAACAATCCGAAACATGTCTTCAAGAGCATTATTGTGGTAAAAATGCATTTAGCCTGACTAACCCCTTTTAATTGGTCCAGTAATGAAGCCTAACATTACCCAATGATGGTCGTGCCTTATGAGCACGTCATCAGAGTTCCAGAAAATCGTAGCCACGACTTTTATTGCAGATGAAACCATTCTTGCTTTCTTTGGCGCAATTTTTACCAGATTCTACCCAACTGTTTGGATTACGGCTTCATCTTTGACACGTAATTGTGAATCCATGTTCCATTCACTGTTATACAATGTCCAAAAACTCAGCAGAATCGTGTTTAAATAAGTCATTGTTGAGAAGTGCCTATTCGAATGCGTTTTTGGTCGATTATTAGCAAATGCGAAAACCACCGAGCCGAAACGTTTTTTATATCCAACAAATACGCCCACCTTCGTCGGCGATCATTAAATACGACATTGTGGATTTTTGTGACGGTTTTATAAAAATGTCGAAATATTGTGTCGATTTGTCGAAAATGAAGGGGAAGAATGATTTAAAGTGAAATGTAACTCAATTCTCCTATTGGAACCCCTGGTGTGAAACACTAAACTTGAAGAGATTTACCACTAAACACCAAAACACTTTTTTGAACTGCTCGACGCACGTTTCGCTAACCATGTTAGCATCATCAGGAGATGATTTAATCTAATTCTAACACTAAACTATGTTCTATTTATATGAAAACCATACCTAACGAAGCGTGTAAAAAATCATGAACCGTGAAGTGTACTAAGCTTTACATTAATAATTGAAAAAGTTGACTGAAAAGAATCGGTCCTTTATCTCGGTTCATGATTATCTTACATTTTTCTCTTTGAATGCTTTCATATGCATCCAAAGCCCTATTATTATTAACACTTTTAATTAGTCTTAAATTACTAATATCTACTATAGATATTAGTAATAATTACTAATTACTAATATCTACTATAATTAATAATTAATAATAATACCTAATAATTAATTTATATTAATCATTTGGTTATACTTGCGCCATCTTTGTGTCAAATCGAGAACATTTCGAACGATCAGTGCACATCGTGAAATTGAAAAAAATATTTCTAAACACAATAAAAGACAAATGCATTTTTTTCATGATCATTAATGACATTAGTTAATATCTGAATATTATACTAAAAAGACTAATGTGAAGAAATTGTTAGCCTATAGGCAGGATATGTTATAATTACAAAAAAAAATATAAATCTATTAAACTAAATTAATAAAAATTTAACTTGCGAATCTATAAATAAATTATGCAAAAGAAAGCACTTCAACTTTCTTTTAGATCACTATATAGAGTACTTTCTTTCATATAGTTAAAATGTACGGTCACAAAGTAACGGACGAATCAATCAATTACAAATAAATTGTTTCCGCTTTTAAAGAAAGAGCTACATTCTATAGATTTATTCGTATTGAAAAATATTATAAAAATAATCACTTTATATGGCCTTTCACTTTAAGACATGTTATAAAATGATCTGTTTTATTACTGTTTTATACTAAATTCTTCAATTCTTATATTGGAATATTTTAGGCGAAACATTAAATTCCTAACATTCCTATAGATGGATTCATCTCCTGGTGATGCTAACATGATTAGTGAAACGCACGACGAGAAATTTACATATGCTTATAATTTATTTACATAAATTTGCATATACATATACATATACATATACATATACATATACATATACATATACATATACGTATGCATAAACATATACTTATACATATACATATACATATACATATACATATACATATACATATACATATACATATACATATACATATATGTATATATATATATATATATATATATATATATATATATATATATATATATATATATATATATATATATATATATATATATATATATATATATATATATATAACATTTAACGTTAAATAGATTCTGTTGTATTATAGAATATATTACTTTAATGTAAACGTTATGCATTATAGAAAAGGGTAGATTAAGGTAACTGACCTTTAAAGGAGAACATTTAGATGTATGCAATCTTTCCAATAGAAAAGGGGGCAGGTTGACTACAGACATTTATCTAATCTCTTATTTATTATTTCACCCCTAAACCCCCCAAATGAAAAGTTCACCAATCGCAGGGAGCTGGCTTTTTTCACTCGTCGTAACAAAAAAAAATGAAATTTGAAGGAAATGAGAACCTGGGCTCAAGGTTGAAAAAATACCAGCGAAATAGAATGCGTATAAAAATGGTTTGCAAAATTTCGAAATGGTAAATATCACTGATAATCCACGACCAAATCCATTAACAACAATTACGATTGAAGAAGACATCTAAAAGTAGCTGAGTTTCTTCGAAATGACTGTTGTGTGTTTCCCAGGGTGATCGACGAAGTCACTGGCATTCGTAATTCTATTCCACTAACATTACATTTTAATGGATAATTTAGGAAAACGAAAATAAAAACAATATTTTTGGCTAAAAAAGTATCGTGCTCGATAATGTCTCCTTTATTCGTCTGATTGGGTTCTATATTAATTATGGTTGTTAAGTTGTACTGACTCACAAATAGTTTGTTTTGAATAAAAAATTATAAATTCTTTTAAAAATAATATTTAGGCATCAAGTTAATAGGTTATGGGTAAGTTGAAAACGAAGTCAAGGACCAAATATAGAAATTTAATAAACTGACAGGGGGTCTGAACAATACAATTTGGAAAATGAACTCATTAAAACAGAAATGAAGGAAAAGATCTATAAAGTAACCATAAGACCAACAAAGACAAACATGTCAGAAACAAGATCTAACAAATCCAAGACAAAATGCTTGTTGGAAACGACACAGATGATAATACTAAGAACTACTGAATTAGAAGTGATGAAGTTAGAAGGAAATGTAACGTAGAAGACACTGAATAGGGAAAGAGAATGGAAACTTGACATAAGTAGAATAGCAGAAGGCAGAGTAATTATATAGAAAGATCATTATAGATATATCAGTTACAGGCAGACGAAGGCAACCCCATAAAAAATGGAGTGATAATATTATGAAAGGCGTCAAATTACATAAACCACTAAAAAATCAGACAAAATTGCCTAATAGAAAGGAAGAAGAACAACGTTAATAAATTAAAAATTGATTTTAAATGATCAATTATAACAGAAATAATGCAATATATTAGGTTATCGTAAATTGAACACTGTTTGAGTGGATACTCTATAAGTAAAAGCTCGTTGATTCGAAATGGCAGAAATCCGTATCAAACGGACTTCCTTATAAACGTGGGCTCTTCCACCATCTATTTATTTTCAGTTTAATGCCCAATGATTTACGTTCCGACTAATACAAGTAGTGAGTTATTTTGCAGTGGAAAAGGGCGAAAATAATGTAAAAAAAAATGAAAAAGGGCCAACAATTTCAACGGAACCTTTCGTTTGCTATACGCCCGTAAAATATCGCCAAACCGTGAATATTAAAGTGGATATGGGACGTTTTATTGCAAGGGGTGAACTGACAGTAATTGTATTTGGCATAGTGATTTTGCCGTATTTAGATTTTCCTGGTGTTTAATTGAATATCTAGAAAATTACTAACATTTTTTTTATAAAATATAAATGATTATTTTTATTGTGTATTCCAATTTCTTGAAGTGTTCCATTTGCAGAGAAAGTCTTGGCTATGATTTAATGTGATTCTTGCACGAGAATCATAAACATAACACTATGGTGTTCATAGATTATCAGCAGGATCATAGCCGGGAGTATTACGCCTCACTACTGGTCAAATTAAAGGATGCCACCTTTGAGCTGGGATGTTACCAAATTTTTATTCTGTGACTAACATAAGAAATGTGGTATATTCCTTGATAGGGGATTATCCATCAGCGATTAGTTATTTCGAAATATTATATTCAACATGTTGAAAGTTTGTGTTTCAACATTGTTGAAAGATCTGAAGTTGCTTGGGTGAAGTAATTAACAGGAAACTATGCCAAACCTGAAATCTGAATAAAACAACGGGTCTTACTAAAGTTTGATAGATCAGGATTTTGGTTTTAGGTGACAGTTGACTGTTTTTGGGTAGGATAGAGCGGGGCTAGTTGATCATAGGGCCAAGTTATGCAATCGAAATATCTCGAAAACTAAGCAACCTACAACAAAAGTGTAAATAGTGAAAAGAACGGGGTTATGAGAGGGGAATACATAGCGCGACTGTCAATTGCTGTCCGGTGCTCCGATAAAATAAGAGACCGTTTTGTTTTTTTTTCGGCGTAAAAAAATATTAAGGGTCATCATAATTTTTCTACTATACTCGAATAAAAACACTTAATAAGGACCACATAGGTATCTAAAGATCACTTAATTGTTGTTCTTTCGATTATAGATGGTTATTTATTTTTAACTCTTATGATTTTTATAACCTAATTATTATTTTGTTGTCTCAATTGGGGCTAGTTGAGCAACGCGCGTTCAATGCTTGCTCAACTAGCTCCACTAGATGTTCATTGTAGAAAATCAAATTTTTCTTTAATAAATTAATAACCATCAATTAATGTGTGCATGTGATGATTCTACACAAAGTTTACTAATTAAAATTACTTATATTGATAATTGTATTAATGATTATTATTACATGTTAGGATGCGTACATATAAGAAAGACCTCAAAAGGTTTAGCTACTAGTCAACAATTGAGTGATGCAACAAAAGCTGTAGAGGCGGAAAAAATGAGTGTAAATGCTGCAGCCAAACAATTTAATATTATCAGGATGACTTTAAAGAGATAAGTTGGTGTTAATTGTGATAGAGACAAAGATGATTCATAATTTGGGAATATTTATCTTCTAGCAATATTCCTGATCTCATAATTAGTTACTACTTTAAATTAATATTTATTTGCGTTATAATTATTCTTAAATATATAATTTTAAATATAACAACTGTAATAATAATCCAAAGATTGGAAAAAATTAATTTTGTTTGATTTTAATTTTATTTTTCCGGAGATATAATAACAATATGAGTATGTAATAATAAAAATAAATACATATTTGCTTATTGACTACAATTATTTTGTATTCAGATCATTCTATACTGTCAAGTCCATTTTAGCCATTGCTTAACTAGCCCCATACCCATGCAACTAGACCCACTAGTGGGGCATGTTGAGCAACTTGGAGCGCTTTCACATTTCCGACAATAACTTTTAAACTTGTACTCGGGTCATTTTTACACCGCTAGACGTTTCGGAGAAGAGTAAATTACAAACCTAACAGAGTAAGAATCAATTAAATCTGATGCAAATTCTTAAAGTTATGGGAGATCAAGCGAAAAGTTGCTCAACTAGCCCCGCTCTACTCTACTACGGAATAAAGTTGTTTAAAAATACCAAAGCTCTAGCATACGGAACACTGTATTTAGGCAAATCATATTAGTGATCTATCGAATTGAAAGCCCAGATGAGTTGTTTTTTGCAATCAAGATAATGGGACTTTTTATACTTTTATATTGTTGAAACAATTTTTTAAAAATTAAAAATCAGCCATACATCAGCCAAAAAATGAAAATGACAACGTCACATTGACTAATTGAGATTATCCACATGATAAAGGCTGTTGGCGAGAAATTATTTCAGTGTTTGTCAGTGTATGTATTTAAATTGGATTAGAAATACACCAGGACTTTTTCAAGGTGTTCGGGAAAATAGGTGAAAACGGGCACCTGTGAATAATTTAAAAGGTACTATAGAGTGAAAAATTAGTACAATTTCAGCTTTGGCATTAAACTACAATATGTGTTTTCTTTGTTTTTTGTAAAGTAAGATTAGTTTCCCTTAGTTTGTATAAAAAAAGACTGCTGAAACGTCTGGAATATATGGTTATAAAAATATTACATTTTATACCTCAAGTGGACAATAAAACAAAAACATATCATAACTTTCTCAAATTCTAAAAAAAAATCAGCTGACAAAATGCACTAGAATCACTGTCAAAAATCCTACTTACTGTTTTTAACGAAGAACTTTTCGAAATAGTCTCGTATTATAATGAACAACTAATGGAAGCGATAGAAAAAACATACATTATAATGGATGAGAGAAACATTTGTGACTTGTTCAGTGTCTAATGGCTTAGAGGCGATGGAATTTTTGCAACAGTAGCTTCATTATGCGGAATAGATAACGAAGTGACAGGAACATCTCGATAAAATTAAAATAAAAGGTTTTTATTTGCAGCTTAATCCGTAATCGCCGTAAAGAAATATCATAATAGCTACCTGAAAGAAAAAAAAATGGTTTTAATTGATGTAGGAAATATTAATGAATATTAATACGGAACTGGGGATTAAAATGTCAAAGATCTTTTAGAGGGTAATAACCTCGAGTCAAACGCGGTAAGAATTATCCCATGAAGATAATGGCTGTTTGGCGATGTTTAACATGTGAATTTTAATGATATCGAGGGAACAATGTCGAAATATATCCGGAAATAAATATTGTTTTTTATTTGTTTAATCCACTAAAATAACAAAAATATTATCTTTAGGTAGATATTAATTTTAGGTAGATAAAGTCGTCTGATACAAGGGTTCCTATTTATGTACCCGGAATAATAAATATAAATAAATATTTATCATTGACAATGGTTTTATTGTTTTTCAAAATATTCTCCGCGATGATCGATATACTTTTGCATACGTTTGAACCAGTTCTTTTCCATTCCGATTGGGTATACTGCAGTTCAAGATATACTGTTGACGGAATGGCTGCAATAAACTGTTAACAACCCCTGTCGTAGAAAACGTAAACAGGGCCGGGCCTAATAAAATAACAGGTAAAAAAGCTAAAATTAATCTTATATCCGGTTTAGTAGTTTCAATATTTTAGTTTAGTTTGCATTCTTTTCTTAAACAGTGCAGCTCTATAATTTCGATAGCATTTTTATTATTCCAAATGTGCTAAAAATGTGGCGTTCTTGCCAAGATAATGATCATTGTGCCTCCGATAGTGCTAATTTTAAAAGAAAACATTTATCGTCCGATGCTAAGCAAATTGTTAAAAATGTGTATGTTTCTTTATTGATAGGGGGCTTAATGTAAATGCAGCCGCAGCAGAAACGTCTTCATTAACGAAAACTCCATTGTAGACAGGTAAAAGCAAATGTGTTGACGAAAGCGACAAACTGTTAATTCGAAGCAAAATGTATGTTATGTATGAAGAGCAAACTGTGGCTGCATTGCATTCATTGCAACAACGACTAAGGAAAGATGAAACCAACATTCTTTGCAGCAGAACAAGACTCCGGTTAATATTATCTCTAATGGGTTTTACATATTGGTCCATTAATAAAAGACAAATATTAATGGAATCACAACGATTGCTACGATGGCCGTTTGACTACTTAAACTCTATAAGAAATACAGATTAGAAAATCGTCCCATTATCTACCTTGATGAAACATGGTTCGATATACATGAGACGCCAGCAAAAGGATGGATACATGGATGGATACATCAAGAAAATGCCAAACCAAAGTCCTAGCAAACAGGGGAAAAATAATTACAATTTGACATGCTGGTTCCGAGGATGGATGGATTCCAAATTGTTTACGGTTGTCCTCCAAAAATATTAAACATTCATCTTTGGGACTACCATGACGATACCACAGGAGAACTTTTTGAAGATTGCAAGTGCAAGCAAGTGCAAGTGCAAGTGCTGCAACATTAATTAGGAAGGTTGTAGATATTATTCCCAAAAAAAGTTGTATAAATTCGATTAACCATGTTATTAAAATGTATCATTAGTAATCATGTATCATTTAGTAATAATATAGAACCACTTATTATTAATGTAGATCAAAGTGGCAGTGAGAGTGAAACCGAATTAAATGTATAATTAAATTTAAGTTTTAATATTTATTGTACTAATAGAAACATTTTTTTTAAATTTATTTTATTAATTATTATTTGTATTTATTAATTAAATTATTTATTAATTATTATTTGTATATGTATTTATTATTGTATTAATAAATTTCAAATACACAAACCAATAAACAATGTTTAAGTCATACATAATAACAATAATAATAATTTAACAATATTTTATTTTTTCCAAAATTCTTCAGAAATTAAACCACTCCGATTCTGGCGCCTTTGAACAAACTAGGAATATTTTTATTGAAATGTACTGGAGCAATTAACATTTTGCCGAAAGGCAACGAAATATCTTGAATCGGACTATATCTCGAAAACAACACATCAACCGCTTCTTTTGGCATCGAAAATCGTTGAGCACGTAGTCTATTCTTTACGAACGGGATCAAAAATAAATCATTGGGTGACAAATCAGGACTGTACGCGTCAGCTGGCCGTTTTTTCTTATTTCTTCAAAGACCTCTGGCAAACAAATGGTTGTGTACCATTAAGAATTGATCGATCTTCTACGATTCTCTAGTGGCACTTTAGCCACATGCCCATTTATCCCAAAAAGAAACAGGCGACCATTTGCTTCGAAGTGTTTCTTGCGCGAACCACTTTTGTTGGGTTTGGCTCATTTTGAAAGACCCATACAGTCGACTGCTGTTTACCTTTGGGCTGATACCCATAGATCAAAGATTCGTGACCTGTGTAGATGTTATACACGGCTTTTGACGCACCACGCCTGTATTTTTTGAACATTTCTTTGTACCAATCGACACAAGCCTTTTTTTTGAGCGATTGTCAAATTATGCGGAATCCCCTCGCGCACAAATCTTTTTCACGGCTTATATAAAATCGTGTGTATGCTTGTCATACTAATGCCTAGGGATGTCTCAATCTCACGGTATGTCACATGACAATCTTGCTTTAACAGTTCGCGCACAGTAATGATATTTTCTGGCATAACAACCGACTTTAGACGACCTTCTTTAAATTCGTTCGTGATGGAACCATGGCCACTACTGAATTTACTAAACCATAACCTGATATATAGTGGTTTTGGATAGTGCTTTATCGCCAAAAGTCGAAGTGAGTTGATTGATGCACTTTTGTTGAGATAATCCACGCCGAAAGTCATAGTAAATCATTTCACGAAAACTCTCACGAGTTAATTCCATTTTTTAATTGAGACTAAATTTTCAAATCACCAAACAACACAAATATCGTCTGTATGATAAAACGTTCTAAGTATGTATACAGTCCACAATGTTAAACTTTACGACGTACATGTCAGATGGCGCCTAGCAACACCATTGTTGCCAATTCTGGATGCATAAACTCTCATATTTTAAAATCTTTGATTCATAAATAAAGTAGTGATTATTCTTTCTTTATTATATGAATTGAGATTGCCCCTTAACAGGCAATTTGAATTCCTTCTTTGCTGCTTTCTATGCTTTGAACCGTACTTTCAGAAAAGGCATAAAAGCATTAGAATTTTACAATTTTTGTAATTATTCTGTATTCATAAGATTTGTGCCGTTTAGGGAGAGGGTTCTGTTAGGGAGACCATGATGTAAAAGTGGTTAGGTCGATTAAAGGGCGGAGATTTTGGTCTGGAAGATCGGCATCATTCTAGACGTCCTTCAAGCACTGATGTGTAAATAAATGCCATAATAGTAGAATATCCACACACCACTGTCCGCGAGATAGCAGACAAGTTAAATATTAGCAAATCGACCGTTTTTGACCCTCTGCCATCGTTTGCTCATACGATGTGTGTATCCTAAATAATAACCACCGTATTCAGTAAAATCTTTGATTCATAAATAAAGTAGTGTTTGCTGCTTTCTATGCTTTGAACTGTACTTTCAGAAAGGACATAAAAGCATCAGAATTTTACAATTTTTGTAATTATTCTGTATTCATAAGATATACATTTTATAATACATAATATTAATACATAAATATGGGTAGCTCGGAAAGTTCGTAAGTTCGTTTTGTTGCTTTTTTAACGCTTATAACCAAAAATCTGTTTCGAAATTAGTAACGTTTATTTACATATTATTAATTCCTCTGATATTTACAATATTATTACCATTCGCTTTGGTTTTCATTCAAATGAAAATGTTTTCACATTAAGCTTTTTTATTTCAAAAGGGGTAAGAACGCCGTCTACACAAAAGCAAGATTTGTGCCGTGTAGGGAGAGGGTTCTGTTAGGGAGACCATGGTGCAAAAGTGGTAAGGTCGGTTAAAGGGCGGAGATTTTGGTCTGGAAGATCGGCATCATTCTAGACGTCCTTCAAGCACTGATGTGGAAATAAATGCCTTAATAATAGAATATCCACGTACCACTGTCCGTGAGATAGCAGACAAGTTAAATATTGGCAAATCGACCATTTTTGACTCTCTGCCATCGTTTGCTCATACGATGTGTGTGTCCTTCATGAACTCGCTGAATTGAACGCGAACTCTGCTGGATCGAATTTCTTCGTGCGAATTTTTTATGGAAAAACATCCTGAGGCTCTATTTCTGAAGCGGATGGTAACTGGTGATGAACAGTGGATTGCGTACAATAACGTGTAATGGAAAAAAAACATGGGAGTTGCTACGGTCAGCGGTTTTAAGTGCGACGAAAGACGGAATTTATCCGAAGAAAATTATGTCTTGTATTTGGTGGGACTGGAGACCCAAACACTTTGAGCCATTTCGTTGTAGCCGAACCATTAAGACCGACCCCTATTGTTCACGATTAGACGAGTTAAATGCAGCAATTGAAGAAACGGAGAGAAAAAAGCAAACAGAAAAGGTGTCGTGTTAGTGACGTTTTGGAGGAAAAAAAGCCTTATTCTGGCAAGAGAGAAAGTCATTTTATTTCAGGATAACGAACGGCCACATACAAGGCAACAGCAAATATGAGAAGATTAACTTCAACTTCAATTTCCTCAAAACTCGAAGATTAAGTTTGAACAGCCTTTTTCGGAAATGGATTTCAAAGGTACTCAAAAAAGTCTGAGCATTAAGTTGAGGACCTAATATATAGGATTGTCCAATAAGAGTTATAACGTTACAATGAGGCACAATGATAGACCTGGCTTTTCACGTTGCAGAGTGAGGTGTAGTGCGATCCTGTTGGGACCACATATCCTCCAGATGAACATTGTTCAATTCAGCCCACAAAAGCCCAGTTATCATCTCGCGATATCGAACACCATTCACAGTCACAGCTTCTCTACCAGCATTATGAACGAAATACGGCCTAATTATACATCCTGACCATAATGCACACCAAACAGTGACTGGTTTAGAATGTAAAGGTTTCTCATGAATTAATCGTGGATTTTTCTCACCTCAAATGCGGCAATTTTGATTATTAACATAGCATAACCCATTAAAAAATGTGCTTCTGAATGTGAATCTGAAAAGATGATTTTTTGAGAAAAATTATCTGTTCTTTGACGTCATGTGTATTCACCGAGTCTAAATTGTTGTGAACGGTTGTGCCGTCGACTAATGGACATTTCTAGGAAATACTGGAAACAACAATACGATTTCCATCAACGTATTCAAAAAAATAAGGTTTTATACTCATTCAACCGAAAAACCACATCAAACATTGACTTTCTGACGATGAAGAGATAATTCTTGAGTCACTTGAGGATTTTCATAGGCCCAAATCCCGAGGTTAGGTTTGTTCACAAACTCATTAAGCTCAAAATGCGCTTCGTCAAAAATTAATAATTTTTGTGGGGATTGCCTACCAACTACCAATTTATACTGGCTGATAAATCGTATATCTTTCTATGGTGAATTAGACTCAATGTACTGAACAGATCAGTCTACAGTTGAACAGCCGAAAGATTACCCGTGTGTCATTAACTGACTTCATTAATTTCCTATATCACAGACATTGTCTCAATATGTTCCTTTTCTTTATTGAACGAGAGAGAATGAGATAAAAAATCAATACGTATGTCTTCGGGTATGAGTAGTACATTACGATAGCATTACAACGGGGTAGAAAGAGAAAGTAACAAATAATTGGTGTATTGTTTTAGTGGAATTATGTGCAGTAAAGTTGTAAAATAAGTTTTTATAATAACTATTGTTATTGGTTATTTTCTTATAAAAGTAGTATTTGTGCAGATTCATAAAGTTTTATAAAAAGACATTTTATTAGAAATGTTTAATAAAAACAGAATTTATATTGGCTAATTCTAAAAATGATAATAATTAAAACACTTGGTATTTGTTTCAGAATATATTCAAGATATTCTCTAACATGTTTCGGCCTCGCGACCATTCTCAAAGAGAGTTATGTATAAACTAAACTAAAGTTTCAAAGTGCTGTCTAATGGAAGTCGGTTTTTTCATCTCGTTAAATTTATTACACTATCAATAATTGGAGTATTTCCGAAGTCTAGCTGGGTGTTTGTTAGGTTTTTGCCGTCGTATATGGCTTTTTTAATTTCGAAAATTTCCAGGTAATTTAACAGCCTGCTTTTATTGCAGCTATGTATTAATTTGGTATTATTAATGTTAAAAAAATGGTTCTGGTCTATACAGTGTTCGGCAAAGCCCGTCTTTCTCTGATTGTGTAAAATTGAATATTTATGTTCTTTTAGCCTATCATTGAGCGATCGGCCCGTTTGGCCTATATAAATAGCGTCACACATATTACATTTAATTTCGTATACTCCAGATTTGTCACAAAATTTTGCTCTTTCTGTGTTATTGTTTAACATCGATGTAAGATTATTCTTATTAACAGAGATAATATTAATATTTTCGTTCTTTAACTGATTTGTGATTCTTGAACTTAATTTGTGAATATAGTTTATAGCATGCCAATTTTTAGAATCTTTTTCGGGTGTTGCGGCATAAAAATGTTTGGTGTTGTTTTTCTTAATCTTGTTTTTTATCATTTTATCTATGATGCTTGGCTGATATCCATTATTCCTTGCGATATTTTTGATAATATTAAGTTCTTTTTCATAGCTGTCTTTTTTAAGTGGAATCGTTAGAAGTCTGTGGGTCATACTATGAAAAGTGGACATTTTTACATTCCATGACTGATTTGAACTTGCGTGAATAATTGTATCGGTATACGTGGGTTTTCTAAATATTTCGAATTCTAATTTATTCGGTGTTCTTATTATTTTTAAATCTAAGAAATTTAATGAATTATCCGTCTCTGTTTCTATTGTGAACTGGATTTTTGAGTTTACACTGTTTAAATATTCAAGAAATTGACCCAATAGTCTTTCTGTACCGGTCCATATGCAAATAATATCATCGACATACCTGGCCCAAAAATGTATGTGTCTTGTATAATTAGTGTCGCTAAATAAATTGTTTTCAAAATTAGCCATATAAATTTCTGCCAGGAGGGGGCTCAGGGGGCTTCCCATTGGTAATCCATTCGTTTGTTGGTAAAATTTTGAATTGAACAGAAAATAATTTTGTTCGGTACATACATTGATGGCTTCTATGAGAGCATTTTTGTGTACGATTTCAAGATTGCATTCATGAATTCTTTCAGTGAGGATATTTTTAAGATCTTGTACCGGAATGGAGGAAAAAAGGCTTTTTATATCGAACGAAACTAACTTTGCATTGGGAGGTATCTGTATGTTTTTTAATTTTGTTGTTAGTTCTATTGTATTTTTGATTGCTTTGGGCGAGTTGAAATCGATAAATAATGGTAGATCACTGTTGAGTTGTTTCCAAAGTTTATATGCAGGAGCATTTACATAAGAAACGACTGGTCTCATTGGAATGCCATCTTTATGCAGTTTAGGCATTCCGTATAAGACTGGAGATTTTTGGGTTCATGGTATCTAGTTTGGATTGCGATATATTTAAGAAGGTTTCATTGTACGTTTTTGTAATTTTCTTTACAGCGGTATGATATTTTTTTGTTGGATCGGTCTTGAGTTCTCTACAGTTTTCTGTGTTGATGAGTGTGTTCATTTTTAGTAGGTATTCATCTTTTGTTAGAATAGTAACAGTATTACCTTTGTCAGCTTTGCAAAGAATTAAATTGTTTTGGTAAATTTTGTTACGTAATTTATTAATTATTCTGAGTTCGTTGGAATATTTATTTTTTATTTTATTGTTTGCTATTATATTTGCAATGTTATATTTTGCTAATTGGCTTTTATTTAAACTACTTAAAAGATTCTCTAAATTGGCTGCGAGTATTTCAATATCTGTGGATTTGACGAAGTTTGGACAGTATTTGAGGCCTTTTTCTAATAAGTTAATTTCTTCATTATCAAACTGAACATTTGTTAAATTTACAACTCTATCATAAAATCTTACTGAACTAATTGAATTGATATTATGAGAATTTAGGTGAGCAACATTTTGTGACTTACATTTTCTTAGGGTATTTAATTTTCTTAGCTGTATTAGGTACTGTTTATGTGTTGCATCCTTCACTGACTCGCGCACTGTCCTGTCAAAGTATTCAAATTCGAAATAATTTGATTTGTGTAGCAGTTCTGTGTGGACTAATTTAAGATGTAAGTTGAGATTATCCCTGTTTCTGTACCATTTGGATGCTTCTTCTGCTAGCCAATGTTTCCGAGCTGCATTGACAGTGCTTTCTGCTTGAGGTGAGTGGTTATGACATGAAATCTTCATAAATTTTGGTTGGAGATCCTCCTTTTGACACGTTTGAATAAACCATATGTGATTAGTACACTTTTTCACTTTCAGTAAAGTTTTTTTGTATATAACCGCTAATTTTGCTGTGCTTGCATTAACAATAGTTTTGATTGATTGCGCGGTTGGCTCTTGGTGAAACATAGTAACAATGATAATAATTAAAACACTTGGTATTTGTTTCACAATATATTCAAGATATTCTCTAACATGTTTCGGCCTCGCGACCATTCTCAAAGATAGTTATGTATAAACTAAACTAAAGTTTACCTACTAACTAAACTACTACTAACTAAAGTTAAAACAATTTATTTAGCGACACTAATTATACAAGACACATACATTTTTGGGCCAGGTATGTCGATGATATTATTTGCATATGGACCGGTACAGAAAGACTATTGGGTCAATTTCTTGAATATTTAAACAGTGTAAACTCAAAAATCCAGTTCACAATAGAAACAGAGACGGATAATTCATTTAATTTCTTAGATTTAAAAATAATAAGAACACCGAATAAATTAGAATTCGAAATATTTAGAAAACCTACGTATACCGATACAATTATTCACGCAAGTTCAAATCAGTCATGGAATGTAAAAATGTCCACTTTTCATAGTATGACCCACAGACTTCTAACGATTCCACTTAAAAAAGACAGCTATGAAAAAGAACTTAATATTATCAAAAATATCGCAAGGAATAATGGATATCAGCCAAGCATCATAGATAAAATGATAAAAAACAAGATTAAGAAAAACAACACCAAGCATTTTTATGCCGCAACACCCGAAAAAGATTCTAAAAATTGGCATGCTATAAACTATATTCACAAATTAAGTTCAAGAATCACAAATCAGTTAAAGAACGAAAATATTAATATTATCTCTGTTAATAAGAATAATCTTACATCCATGTTAAACAATAACACAGAAAGAGCAAAATTTTGTGACAAATCTGGATTATACGAAATTAAATGTAATATGTGTGACGTTATTTATATAGGCCAAACGGGCCGATCGCTCAATGATAGGCTAAAAGAACATAAATATTCAATTTTACACAATCAGAGAAAGACGGGCTTTGCCGAACATTGTATAGACCAGAACCATTTTTTTAACATTAATAATACCAAATTAATACATAGCTGCAATAAAAGCAGGCTGTTACATTACCTGGAAATTTTCGAAATTAAAAAAGCCATATACGACGGCAAAAACCTAACAAACACCCAGCTAGACTTCGGAAATACTCCAATTATTGATAGTGTAATAAATTTAACGAGATGAAAAAACCGACTTCCATTAGACAGCATTTTGAAACTTTAGTTTAGTTTATACATAACTCTCTTTGAGAATGGTCGCGAGGCCGAAACATGTTAGAGAATATCTTGAATATATTGTGAAACAAATACCAAGTGTTTTAATTATTATCATTGTTACCATGTTTCACCAAGAGCCAACCGCGCAATCAATCAAAACTATTGTTAATTCTAAAAACATACTGAAAGACAAACAACCGTTTCAAAATATTAATGGAAATACAAAACTGTGAACTTTTAAGGTATCTATGTTTGATTTAACATTTTGTGTGATTTCAGATAATGTCACTAAAACAGTGAAATCGCAAGCCCAACAATTTGTGCTCAATGTTTATGAGTATTTCAAAATGGAAAAAAGGAATGGGGACCTTTAGAAGCTCTTTTAACCACTCAAGCGGTAACGAATACTTAACTTGATTACGTTTTATTTTTATTGGATTATCTTATCGTAATATATTTTTAGAGAGTTGCAGCACCATTAAAAATATCAAGGAAAACTGTGTATTCGATTAAGAAAAGAAAATAACATAATCCAGTTATTTCTTCTCCTGGAACAAGCAGACCTCGTGCAAAGACCAAAACAACAGACTTACCTGAAGAAATAAAAAATGGAAGTTTAAAATATCTTGTACAATATGTTTATATAATTATATGATACGTTTATAATAAATGTGTGATATGTTTGTAATAAATGTGTGATGCAACTATTTAAAGGCCCGAATATTCCCACAGCTTAGTAACATTTTCATCACATAAAAATGGGTCTCAACAATAATGTTTATATAGCAGATAAAATAATGATTTTGATCAATACCAAAATAATTTCATTCATTGTTTTGACCAATAACAAAACAAGTTCATTCATTGGCTATTTCCCTAACATTTCCTTATAACTTGAAATTGTCCGTACAATTTTAACCTACAAAATTCTCCGTTCGATCTGTGACATAAAACTTTACAATTTTATGACACACACTCGAAATTTTACGTTAAAATATCGATTTATAATAGGACATTTTATAATTTCATGAATAAATATATACAAATAAATGTATCGTGGATTAAAATAATAAACATAAATGTTCGTCTTTCGAGGCACCAACCACGTCCATTATGAAAGTTAGCACTAATTTTACCAATTATTTTTGATTTGATTCATATAGATACAAAATAATGACGCACGGGTAATCTTTTCGTCGTGAATGACAATTACCTTTCAAACAGTATTGCCACTATTAGGTTTCAAAGTTTTGACACTCTTATTGGAAAACTTTATAATGTTCGTTTTAATATTTAGTAGAACACCTGGTAAGAACATCGTAACCAATGTAATTTTCAACCATCCCCCGTAATATTTAGGGCTCATAAATAATGGCAACTGCACGAATAAATATAAATAAATTTACATGGTTAATCAGTGGAGGTCGTGGAACGGCAGAGAGACCGGCTTGATTATCGCCATATTAAAATTGCCCACGGTATTATATACGGCCTGAAAAATACACAAATAATTTTTACGGCTATTAATTTTCATATTTATTTATTAGATCGATGTCCAAAATTGATTTCGATAAATAAATAACTAATTTGCAATCCGTTAATTTATGTATGTATTCGACTGTTTTGGTTTGGATATGAGCGATTTTTTTCAGCGTTGCCATCCGCGTCATTGTTTATTTTATTTACTCAAATTACCATGGTCGTGCTGTGCCTGGAAATTGTACCAATTTAAAATTCAATAGTTTTATTAAATATTTATTCGGTTTTAAATGGTGTGTATTTCCGAGTTTAATGGCATTAAATTTTGTATTTCATTTAAAATACGTTTTATATTGTGTTCATTAAACATTATTTCAGTGTAAACTTAGGCCAAATGGTTCAAAAATACAGACATCAGTTTGAAATCAGTATTACATACTGAGGAACAAAAAAATGTAACTTACCACAATTTACCAAGTGTGGGGGTTAATATGTAGTTTTAATTTTTTTCATTAAAAAAAACACGTTCAATTTGGGGGAGAGGTAAAAATAGTTTTTTCAAAGTGTGCTGGCGGCCCATTTTTTCTGTCTTTCTGGCAATTTGTGGATGCCCACCCAGAAAATCCGTACATCTTTTGAGGTGGTCCGTCATCAAGCCATTTTTCGACATCTCCGTAATTGTTGAACCGTTTCATGGAAAGTGCGCGATACATCAATGAAAACATGTGGTAGTCGGAAGGGGCCAAGTCTGGTGAATAAGGCGAGTGGGGCAAAAGTTCCCAGGCAGGTGCAGAAATGGTGTCACTGACCGTTTTCGCTGTGTGTGATGGGGCTTTGTCGTGCTGCAAACTCACTTTTCTCTGTCTTGTAGCATTCTGGTCGCATTTCGATCAATGTATGGTTCAAATTGATCATTTGTTGACGGTAGCGAATGATATTAATTATTTCACCTGATTTCAGAAGCTCATGGTGCACGACACCCTTCTGATCTCACCAATGTATTGAGTTGATGTTGATGGTTGTCCTGGGTCAACCCATAATTTTCTGCGTTTTGGGTTCTCGAAATATATTTATTTTTCGTCTCCAGTCACGATCCGATGCAAAAAAGTCATGACGAGAAAAGCAGTACATATCGATAAAACCATTTATTTTTAAGTTGATATGACTATCCTTGATATCTGACGGAAGTTTCATATCATTTCGTTTCGTAAGTTAGAACTTATAGATTCTTTTGTAATTGTAAAATATTTTTGCAGGCGATTTTATAAAATGGATACACTTGTCGAGCAAAGAATTTGCCTTAAATTTTATTTATAAAACAGAATTTCTATATTAATGGATTATTAATGTTAACAACGTGTTAAGGTAATGAAACTATAACTTTAGTGATGGCAAAGAAGCAGCTGAAGATGAGCTTCGTTTAGAAAGGTCTTCCACTTTAACTAACGAAGAAAACATTACCGAAATCAAGGATGATAAGAATAAAAACGGATGATAAGATAGAATCAAAATTAAGACTTGCGATTTTTAGATAATGAAATTCGAAATGTATAACTATTGATAATTATTAATGATGAGTCATAGATCTATGCTTATGATCCAGAAACAATTCAATAATCAAACGAGTATCGTGTTAAAGGTGAACCAAAGCTGAAAAAAACACGTCAAAGCCGGGTAAAAATCAAAGTCCCGTTAACTCCGGTCAATTATCGCGGTATTATCCTTCCAAATAGTTAATGAATAATATTATTGCGTTATGCCTCATTTGCGCGGGTCCATTCGAGAAACGTCCAGATTTTTGATAAAACAATTCATACTTTTTGTATGAATTGTCTTATAGTGAATAATTCATCCATTTTTCGCTAAAAACCAAATAAACACTGTTCCACAAGCTTCTTATTCATCAGATATGTCACCGTTTGATTTTTTTTTCTGTTCCTTCGATTGAAGAAATCACTTCGTCGATACCGTTTTGTTTTTGTTGTTTGTTTCAAAAACTGGAAAAAAACGTGGGAATAAGTATATTGCAGTGACAGATGATTACATTTAGGGAGACAAAATAAATTGGGACGAATAAATAAATACTTTGCTTTATTTAAAAAGTTACCTTACTTTTTGGTCATAGCAATATCTGTGGTCTTAACCATTATACCAGAAGAAAACAATTCTACCGATCAGCGATCAAGAATTTGTTATTACACCCGCATAATACTGAACTATCTAACACAGAACTTCATTTTTTGAATAAGGTATACAAACAACTGTCATCTAAGTTTCCAGTGAGTGAAATACCATGAAATTTGTTCAGATTATTAAAGAAGGCTAACACTCCATAAATCAATCTCTTACCAACAGATGACCCTATTATTTTCACTTAAATACATTTATTCTGGTTAGTTTTGGGATAGAGGGTGTATTGGGTATAGGCTGAGATGGTTTAAGGTACTAAATTATTAACTATTTAAAACGTCTACAGTTCTTTGGTAGAATTCGTTTGCCTTGCAAATGCCTATTTCGCAGTGGAGTCACTTCACTACAGAGGAAATAATGTTTATTTGTGGAGCTAAAAGTTGAAATCGGATTAAACCCCTGAGGAGTGAAGTATAATCATTTAGTTATGAAGAAAGGAAAAAACTATTTCTATTCCACCCTAGTAATTTGAGCAAAGATTACAGAAAACAGAAACGTTCGAAATTATTCAAATTATTTAATGTAGTGACGAAAAAAAGAGCGCTAATGACTAGTCAATAGACCCCTATTGAGCCAAAGAACGCTGGAGGTAATCATATATTTTTTCAAACAATTCTGGCACTCATTCATTTCTGGTATTCATTCGTGCTCCATATCGAATGTCAGTCAGACTGCGCGAAACCGCATGTAAAGCTGAATAGTGGAAAATATTCAAAGACAAGGAAAATTCATCCGTTCTCCACGTAAAAATTGTCCATTCCTTCAGCCGCTATTAATTTACATTTACATTTACATTACATATTATTACAGTATTACAGTAATATATTCGACATGGTCGTATCTTTGCTCATTCCTTCAGCTGCTTTCTGAACCATGAGCTTGATATCGACTGATGACGGTTTAAGGCCAGAATCCGGTCTAGGAAGACAGTTGCTGACGTTTAGGGTAGCGGCTAAAGGAATGGGCAATTTCTACGTGGAGTACGGATGAATTTTTCTTGTTTTTGAATGTATTTATTATTTCTCACGTTACTACTTTTATGACACCCCAGTAGTTCATTGAACTCTAAACAAAACAAACTAATTTGTTTGCCAACTCAATAGATTACCAATCGAAATGCAACAAATCAAACAAAAGTTTGAAATGCAAGTGATATTTTAAAACCGCAAGCTTTATATTCTAATTTGTTCAAGCGCGGTTTCTGTACCCGCATACACCGTGGAAACGAACCAATACTGAATTTTTGCATCACGGACGACGGTGCGCTCTCTGAGGCGCTCTTGTTTAACTCTGGACTGCGATTTTTTAAAGCTCGCTCGCGCTCCACTGTCATTTATCCTCCCGCGAAACTCGTTTCGGAGCCGTTCATCTAACAGTCGCCGGGAGGTACCCAATTAAAACAGGTAAAAACCAGCACAAGACGCTAAATATATGTACGAAAATTCACGTTTTCTTGTCGGATCGGAACGAACGACGATAAATCACAGATCGGGCGAATCCATGAGGAAGTCGACCATGTACATACGATCAGTGTGAAGAAGAGCAGGAAATAATAGTACAGAAAGTTATTTAAGAGTCTGCACTCATACGAGGGAGGTTAATGAAATATTGTTTTCAATATAGCAAATAAAAATAAATGTGACATTTAACATTAAAATCTAGTGTAATGTAAATTATATAAATAATATAATAGTAAATTTATTGCTAGTATAATGACGTTTTTGATAGTTGTTTTCTTCTTCTTTTATCTTCGTCTGGCAATTCTTTTATCTTCGTCTGGCAATTCTTTTTTCTTCGTCGATTTAGAAGTAAGTTTATTTAGACATTGTCTGCTAATCTAGCTTTTCGATTGATGGAAAACTTTGTTAATTTTTGAGTAAAGAGGCATTCGAATTAATAATTCTCAAATGTGTGATTAAAAAAGTAAATCTTGTCAGATTGGAATGTCATCAGAATTGAAGGGGCAAGTGGAAGAAGGGGTTATGTTACATAAATAAGCAAATGAGATAATTGGATTTTAGTAAAATTAATTGGTATATTTTAAGATAATTTTAAAATTTGGTTTATTTAATTAATAGGACTAGTTTGTGAATTATTCTCAAAAATATACAAATATTACCTATTCATCAATTGTTTGTCATTTTTTTAATTTTAAATTTACATAACCTCTTCCATTTACTAACAGTAATAATAGGTTTAATAAACATGCAAATAAATCATCAGATTAAATCATCTCGTGATGACGTTAACATGGTTAGCGAAACGTGCGTCCAGAACTTTAAAAAAGTGATTCGGTGTTTAGAGGTAAATCTCTCTGAGTTTAATGCAAATAAAGTCAAGTATTTTAATAATACTTTTTAACATAGGAAACAATGTTAAGTATAAAATTTTTAAGCATTCCTAAGAAAATCATAGAATTAGTTGATGAAACGAAATCATTTGGTAGGTCTTCTTTTTTTGTGTTGGGTTTTCATTTTCCGCTCCAATAATATTTTCAAAAAAATCCTCTATGTTCTTGAATAAAGGGTATTCTTCTGAAATTCTTTTTTTATTCACTAATCCCATTTTAGTTGGTAAGTTATTCACATCACGAAAGTACTGTTCTATATCGTTAACCGTCCACTGTTTTGAGCATGCTGTTTTAATGATGTCTATATTGTTCCGGGGTAAGTATGGTACTGTGTTTTCTTAGAATTTTTTCTATACGTCCAAAATTTCTATATGAGTCTAAATATGTATGTTCTACCTCTGGAAATTTGCGATCAATCACCTCAAAGGTACCTTTCAATATCATCAGCTGGTACAAACAAATCACATGAAAATTCTTGTTTTGGCAAGAGCATGAGTCGGATCATCCTGTAAGATGGTTTCTTTTTCGCATTTCAAGTTTGTGCGAAATTTCATAAACAGCTTACAACTTCTACACTACCTCTACCGGCTACATCTTCAGTCCACGTATGCATTATACTTTGGTGCCCTTAAATCGTGATCGTGTGGATGCCTATTTTGCCTCGTGATCGTGTGGATGCCTATGAAATTTGCCTTAGGTAAAATGCCTTTGACGTAGTAATTCTGTATAAGGGCATGGCCTGCTGTAAGTCAAGCTTTATGTAACATTCGTTTTTGTTTTTGAAAGATTTTTCTCGATCTTTAGACATCAACTGAAACCCTAGTTTACTTTTCTCTTCGTGTGTCATAATTCGTTTGACAATAAACTACAATATAATAAAATAAAAGGAATGCATGATTCACAAAAAAAAAACGACAAACATCTGTTCGCTTTGAATTTGCGGGCGACCGATTAAATTTGTTTAAATTATTTTAAGAGGCGGGCTTGATTTTTTTTAAATGTAGTAAAGGATGCGGCGATCTAATTTTACGAGATTTAAAAATTGGAATTTGAAAAAAAAAATATCGAATTTTATACGCTGTTAAAAAAGTCTCAACTTAGGAATCATCCTGTATGCATTCGTAAGTCCTTTTCATAGTCTACAAAACTACAAACTATTTAATTTTTCTGAAAAACTTAATAATTCACTTTCAAATTTTTGAAAGGAAATTCCAGGCGGCAAAAAACGCCATTTTCGATACTGCCATTGTGGTCAATAGGCTACAGAAGCAGTTCAAGACATTTGTGCCGTATAAGGATAGAAGGTTGTAGCCGATCAGACTGCTCGGGATTGGTTTGCTCAGTTTAAAATAGCAGTTTAGACCTGGACGACTTGCCCGACTTCGACTTTTGAAGGAGGACGACCGTTAAAAATGTCGAGAATTGGCGGTAAAGCAGGAACGCGGTCTTGCAACAATCCTCCGAAATCTTTAAACTATGAGATGTATTTAAAAACTAGGGGTTTGGGTGCCATACAAATTAATTGACGAGAAGGAAAATCGCCGAAGCAAAACTGGTCAAAATTTCGCCCGACACCGAGCAACTCGCGGCCCCAAACAACAATTATTGTATAGAATCATCAGAGAAGATGAGAAATGGTGTCTCTACATCAATAAGAAACGAAGGAACGAGTGGGTGGCTGCAGGAGACACGTCAAAGCCGAGTGTTAAGAAAAACCTTCATCCCAAGAAGATCATGATCTTCCTTTGGTGGGATTGGGAGGATTGCGTGCACGGGGAAATGGTGGAAAAGAACAAGGCGATCGACAAGGCCAAGTCACCTTGCTCCAGGATAATGGACGACCCCATACCTCAACCATCGACAGCTTTTGAATGATTTCGCATGGGAGGTTTTTCCGCATTCGCCGTACTCTCCCGATCTTGCGCCAAGCGATTATGATCTCTCCCGCTCGCTGTTCAACATGGAATGTATTCAATACATTTCAAATTTACAGCTGGATTCGGTTGGCAGCATATGCGACATTGTCGAGTTTCAAATTTTTCTTGTTGATATTTATTAACACGTTTACTTTCATTTTTTACCTTACGATCGAAAACAGTTCTTTTAAGAACTACCACAGTGTTATAATTGTCAGAATCGCGCCTGTAAAATGCCAAATCATTTAAATAGTCGTTGTGAAGAGTTTGTAGCATCTCTGGTACACCATTTTGACCAAGAACAAGATAATAATGGCCCATTGTTACCCTGTTAAAGAGGTATGTTAAGTTAATTGCTAATAATTGGATATGTTTAGTTTAAGTCATATAAATTATAGAAACTAGAATAATTTTTTTAGCGTGTTGCAGCAGCCTTAAGGTCGAGTATGTCCACTCTTCACAAAAACTGAAAAACAATGTTTTAAAATCGCCTAGAAAGCGTAGTTTTACTAAACGGGTTACGAATACTGCAGCTTTGGATACAAGTTCAATTCCTGACACCGTATATATCATGTATGCACACAGTAAGTTTTCGTAACCTAGGAATTGCAGAAAAGACTGTTCTTAAACCCATATGTAGTTTATACGTAAGCACTCACACCTTAATTTTCATTTTCAGGACAACATGTAACTTTGAATTCCTTACATGAGCAATTAAAAGAGAAACAACTGTTTGACGGATGCCGTAGGTCATTGTGCAACCTATTGAAAGAAGTATATTTTAAATGAAAAAAAGATAATCCAAGACGGGAGCTTCTGGAACTTCCCAATGTTGCCCTAAAACGTATAGATTTTTTGAGAGGTTATATGAAGGAAATAAAAAAAGCCTTGTACAAATTTGTCTTCTTAAGCTGGGTCCACATCAATACAAATTTGCGTTGTGCGGGCTGTTTGTATGGTATGTGGGGTGTCTACGTGGCAATGTAGATGCTCTCACTCACAAATTTACACACAATTATTGTCGCTTCACAGCATGTACACGAACCATCTGTTTTTCATCGGATAATTCAAACAAATTGTTCCAGTAAATTCAAAACACACGCAAAATTTTATTGGTGTGGGCCCAGCTTTAGATGAAACCTGGATTTTTCAAAATGGTTCTGTAAGTCATTCATGGCAAGATAATAATAAGAGGAGTGTAAAAAAACCACCAAAAAGTTGATGGTAAAAGGTAAGTTACATAAATATACAAAAAATATGAAAAGTTTTGATTGAAAATTTTTATTTTAGATACATCATACTTCCTGCTGGCAGTGAAGACGGATTTATTGAGGGTGCAGAGATCATATTTTTGTCAAAAAATGAGCTTACTGATTACCATGGTGAAATGAATCAGGACATTTTCTTGAAAAGGTTTCGAAACGAATTATTAAAAACTTAAGTGAGCCATCTTAATTTTTCTGGATAATGCTCATGAACTAAAGCTGCCATTCAAGATTGGTTGACTAATAATAATAAAGCATTTTCAATCGAAATGCTTAAACTGAACTATTAAGAATTGTAGCAGAGCAGATCTATTCCCTAAGTGAACACTTTTCAGAAATAAAGCAACACCGAAATATTTGGTAGACAACTTATCAGGACAATATGGGCATAAAGTTTTACTTATTCCGTAATTGAACTTATATGGGGAATTGTAAAAAATTACTATAATAAACGTATGGGCAAAAATGGTAATACACAACAAGACCGTATAAACATGTGGCGTGAGGCACTTCACACTGTTACTCCTGAGATATGGAAAAATATGATTAAGCATACAGAAAATTAAATAATGAAATGGTATAACAGAGAGCATATACTTTATCTAAAAGAAGTTCTTCCGTTAATTATAAATATTGCAGATGATAGCAGTGATCCCAACCAGTACTTTTCAGATTCTGATTAAAGAAAATAAGTGCATGCAGATATTTCATTATTTTTTCTGTTTATTACGTATACGTATTATACATATAATATTACGTACATTATATATCAATAAATGTCATTGGTAATTATGTAATATTTTTATTTTAATAACCAAAAAATGTTGTCGATGATTTTTAAACAAAGCATTTTACATATGCTGAATCTATCTAGTAGAATCTATGTTTTAAAAATGTAAAAAATGCCAGTTAATTATTACAGCAAACAAGCGAGCGTGGATGACTGCTGATATTTTCGAAAGTGAATTAAGATCATGGAACAAATAACTGATAAGAGAAAATAGGCACATATTATTGCTTGTTGATAACTGCCCTGCTCATCCGCATCTTACAAATCTAAAAAACTTTAAACTAGATTTTTTCCAACCAAATTTTACGACCCCTCTGCAACTGATGGATCAAGTTGTTATTCACACTTTGAAAGCTTATTATCGACAACAGTTTATGATCAATATTCTTAAGTGCATTGAAAAAGGCACACCAATAGCAATAAATATGCTCGATGTTATTAAAATGGCCACGTTCTTTTTTCAACATTTCCTTGTCAGTGGGCAATTTGTAATCCGGAATTCGATTGCGTGGTACTGTTCCAAGACTCAATATACCCTCTTTAGTTAAATACTCCAGAAACGACAATGAAGTGAAATAATTATCAAAATAAAGTTGATAATTTTAATGCCTTGGTATTCTTCGCGCCATTCTCACAACTACGTTAGATGATGCTCCTAAGTCAGGTTCTGCATTAAGTACAACATTTTTAGATCCCGTTTCGGGTTCAATTTTATATGCAAATCCAGAAACCTCACTGAGAACAAACATCTTATAACCCCATTTGTGAGATTTTTTGGGATTATACCTCTTCAAATTGTTTCTAGCTCTAGTGGAACAAATATGTTCATCTATGCAAAGATATTCCTCCATGGGAACACTTCCAAAAGTCTTGTCCAAATTTTCTACGATAGGTCTGACTTTGAATAGTCTGTCACCATTCGGGTCATTATGTGGTGGCATTTTAGAATTGTCATTGAAATATATATATTGCCTAATTTTTTCAAACTTATATTTCGACATTGTGTCTTGGATCAAAGGAATTCATCCATTGGTACCTATCAATGGATGAATTCCAATGGTTACTCTCGGTAAGTGTACCAATGACATCATATATATTGCTCCAATAAACTGCTAGATATGAGTATTAGTTACTTGAAAGGATTGATTAGAATTTTGTTGAATAATATAAAAATTCGTTTGTTCAGCAATAAAACTAATCAGGTCTTTGGGAAAAAAATATAAAAGGTATTGAATAGGTATATCGAGTTCTAATAAATTAGACGATAAAGTGGAATTTCCCAGAAATCGTATTTGTTAGTTGTTTAGAATAAGATTCTTTTTCCATTGCAAGTTTCGTTTTTTTCTTTTTTGATGAGATGAAGCCGATTGGCTCGTTTGCTGGTCCGTTTCTGGAAATGAGAGGCCAACAATAGGCTCATTATTAATTCAATTCCGGTATTTTCATCACAATCGGAAAAAGGTTCAATGACATCTGATAGTGGTTGGTAATCGAGATACCGATAACGCTGTCATCATCGTCATATTGATAAATTATATCACATATCTCATTATCCCGCAATGATCGTGCCGCCATTTTGAAAGAAAATGAATCGATTTAGCAACAACATCCACTTAATTTACTTACTACTAATATTACTTTCCGTACTCAATGTAACAGGAATGTCACAAACACAAAAACTTGCTAACAATAAATAAACTTATTTATTCACTTACCGACAGTTCACAGGAAAATAACACTATTTTCCACAATTTTTGTAGTTTATTGTGGAATTTAAAGTTTGCACGAGTACAAACTTGAATCGTTAGCTAACGTCAAAGTTCAAATTGGCAGAAGTCGATCAGTTACGCCAGTTATGATTTGACGTGCCCTAAAAATACACAGTGCATAGTCTGGCGGGATTTTCGAGGTTTGTTACAGAATTGTCACATGATGCTATAAAGGGTAAAGAAGGTTTACTTTCATAAACCTTTTCAATAATGATCAAACGTTGATGAAGCGCCAGTTTTACTATTTTTACAGTATTTTGAGTGACTGAATAAAATGTTCCTTGTTTCGTATATTTCCGAAACTTTTTTTATGGGATTTTTTCAAAAATACCCAAAGGGCCACCCTGAATGATTTGAAGAGTTGAAAAACCCCTTCTGCGAAGCTATATCAATCTTCCTCGACAGGCATACGTAAACGAACTGTTAACAAGTGCACGATGTACTGGCCAGATAAAAAAATTAATTACATCTCCGCCTTAATTAGCTCAGAAAACTTCTGTAACATTAAAAGCAGCATCTTAATCGAGTTATTAAAAGAGTATTAAAAATACACAAATAATGTCTGGGACGGTTATTAATTTTCGTATTTGCTTAGCAAGTCCGACCGCAAAAATCAATTTAAATAAGTAATTAGTTTTTTGGAAGCCGATTCCGCATATATGGGGCTCTTTTTTCGGTTCTTCTTTTTCGGTTTTTGGTCTCGGACCAGTTCTAAATTATTATTTTGCATATTGTAATATACGGGGGAATATTAATAAATTAATGTTCTGATCCATAAAAAAATACACGTTTTCGAAGTAATACTGTGTTATTCAATATATTCACTTTCCAATTCTATTGGGTTTTTCCAAAAGTTCCCGCCGATTTTGTATAAAACTTACAAAACTATAATTACAAAATTATAATAAATGTTGAAAGTCTTGCAAGTGTCGTCGATTTAGTATGCAGCTTCTCCATACATTTTACTAGAACTTATATTCCGCTTTTTGAATCTATGTAACCAACCCGAATCGCAAGAAAATCCAGCAACATTAAACATTTTCGCAAACTCTTCAGCCGTTGCCTGAAAAATTGGCCCAGTAATTGTAGTATTCATGGTTCTTTGATACGTAAACCATTGAAATAATGCTTCATCGATGTTTTTTAATTTTTTCTTTTATCTTGTTTCGAAACTCCGCGGACTTGCAATATTTCATGTTTGTTTTTCAGTATCGTGGACACTATTGTCCTTTTCAAAACCATGGATTTGCAAATGTCGACTTATTTAGCACCACTTTCTATCTCTTGAATTATTGAATTTTTTTCATACATTGTTAAAGCCTTCCGAACCATTTTAGTGGAACAAACTTCGATTGATTCATCTATGCTTAAAACACAATTCGTTTATGAATCCTGGACCAGAAAACAAATTAACTCAAGCCACCATTGAAGATATTCCACGCGATATGTGAAAGAATAATCCGTTGTTGTTATCATAGTGCCTCATTTTAAGGTTCTGACAGTCTGATTGGACAACCCTCTACTTTTCCTCACAAAGAATACTCACTATACAATATTCATTGTTTTCTATTCTAAAAACTTGAAAAAACCAAGTTTAGAAATACAGTAGGAATGATAGAGTAATTTAAATTTACAGGTCAAAAGCCGTATCTAACGAACAAGTGACCAATCGAAAGGAGGATGATAAAATCTACTTACCAATTAGCTTGTATCGTTCTGCATCCCAAGGTGGGGGTTCCCGCGTGGCAGCGTCGAATTCGTAGTAGAGCAGGCTGAACGTCTCTTTGCATGACAGAGCGTTTCCTGTAAATTGAATTAAAATGTTATTTTTAACAATGTGGACCCGAGATAAACGAAGTAATTAGTCAGCGCAAACGACGAGAGACCAGGTTCGCGTCTTCACCGTTTGTTTTACTCTATTTCTAGCTTTTCTCTCTTTCTCCCTCTTTTTCGTGCAACGACGGATGAATTGTTGTCGGAAAACCGACGAGCGAAAATTTTAAATTTTCAACAGGGTAAAATGTAGCCCGTTGTGAAAATTGTAATTAACTGTTATTTTTTATTGCATGACACGAGCTGCGAGGGTCAAACATTCTTTTGTTGATTTTGTGTAATTTTTTACTACTGGTTAAGCAAGCTATGAAAAAGTTTTATTTTGATGCTTAAAAGATTGATTGATTGGTTTTGTGGAAAAGACGCGTCTTCAGAGATAATTTCGGGTGCTTTATAGGGTTTTTCAACAGGAAGCTTATTTTAATTTTTCAAATATTAGGTGTCGGAATTAATTTTTAGATTTTTTGGCTCATAAAAACAATTTTATTTAAAACTAACGGTACATTATATTTCAATTAAAGTATTTGACATCTATAGCTATGACCTTTTCCCATTTTTCTGGCAATAAATGGATTCCACGTGTGAAGAATTCAATATTTTTAGAAGGGCTCTACGAATCCATCCAATGTTTCGTTTTTTCGTAATTTTTGAATGTTGTTCCAATAATCCGCTTCGCCAAGTTTATTTCACAATGTGTGCAGTATGAGGTCGAGCATTCTCATGAAGCAAAATCAAGTTCGTGTGTCTTTCAGCCCATTCTGGACGTTTTTCTTGCAATGCTCGAATCAAATTAATCGTTTGTTGTCGATAATGTTCAGCAGTGATAGTTTTATTCGATTTCAGCAGTCTATAATACACATCTTTCTGATCGCGACCTTATATCCAGCATAAGCTTCTTTCCATGAATATCTCGTTTCGGTGTTGATGTCAATGGTTCACCTGACTTAACTATTGCTTTTTCGCTTAGGATTATCGTAATAAATCCATTTTTCATCACTAGTAACAATTCGATACAAAATTGACTTCTTTTTATGTCTTTCATGCAGCATTTCACATGTGGTTAAACGCTTTTCTTGTTGTCTTTCAGTCAATTCATGCAGTACCCAATTTTCTTCTTTCTGAATGAATCCAAGTTTGTATACACATTTTCTAACAGTTGTTGTTGGACCAACATTTAATGCTTCTGATAATTCTTCAAGCATTTGACATGGATCGTACAGTGTGTAATACCAAGAGATGGCGCTGGAAACAAGGGTCGGTTCACAGTCTAATCTCTTATGTAATTTTGTTGCTACGACAATATCTTTCAAAACGCCGTTAATGTTTAACTGAGTTCGAGTTAGCCGAGTTACGAGCCAAATAAAGAACATTTGCGCACGTACTGCTATGAATTTGATGGGATCAGAAGGGTGTCCACGACCACGAGCTTCTGAAAGGTGAAACAGTTTATTAACTGTTTTGTTTGATGGTAGAAAACGGTATTGTTTGCTACCGTCAACAAATAATAAATTTGAACCATATATTGATCGAAAAGCGACTAGAATGGGCTACAAGTCATGGAAATGTAATTTTACAGCATGACAACGCCCCATTACATACAGCCAAAGCGATCAGATACACCATTTCTGCACTTTTGCTCCACCCGCCATACTCACCAGACTTGGTTCCTTCCGACTACCACTTGTTTTCATTGATATCTCACGCACTTTCCATGAAACATTTCAACAATTACGGAGATGTCGAATAAAATGGCTTAAAGTACAAATACAGTCAGAGAGATGGAAAAATGTGCAGCTAGCGATGGCGTATATTTTGAATAAACCATTTTCTACGGTTCTCACAATTTCAACGTGTCTTTAAAAAAAAAAAAGAATTATTAACCGCCAGAAATTTCGCTGTTTATACAAAATTTTACCAAAATTCTTTACTCCAAGAGCGTGAATAAAACAAAAGGGAACATACTTTTTGATCATAGTAGTATTTCATACTGAGCAATGTTTGTTCTAATAGATTCTTATTATATAAACAGTTTGATAAATTTGAATACCTAAACCTTATCTCCGTATTGAATTAATTATAGGGGGATTGCGTTTTATTTGTTTGATGGTGGCAGCGGTGCATTTTATCCGAAACTGAGCTAGTGTAAATTACAGGCTCATACATTCAAGCAATGCACAATCCATTAAATAATCTGGAGAAACGCGTTGGGGAATTATAAATTTTCAACGCTACCGCATAGCAGCTACACCTGCATCAGACTGGAGTTCAGACCGAACGCTTCTATTAACTAACACGAAAATTACCAACAATAAGGAGAACGTTCCGACTAGATCGCGGGCACAACTCTAAATTGCAGTGGATGTTTTAAAACGTGTACATTACGGAATAATATCGCCGCCGCAGCTGAAGTTGTAAATTCAATAAAACGTTTGTTTTCACTTCGACTTCCACGAAATCCTCAATCGAAACCACACATACTCGAGATGAGAATGTAAAATCAATTTGATTGGGTGCTTTTGGAATGGTTTTAGATTTTTTGGCTGTATATCTTTACTCAATCTCAGCAATATAGACCTATAGTTAGTTATTATTGCGATTTAATAGGATAATGATTTGAAACACACCTGTAGATTATGTATGAATAATTCGAGCAAATTGAATGCGAATAAGAAAAAGGGGAAAATAAATAAGAATTGTATTAGTTTTGTAATTTTAGGTATACCATACGCTCTCTTAACACTTATAAACAAAAATCTGTGTTGGATTAGTAATGTTTATTAACATACATAGTGCGCCCATTAAGTATCAGTACTTAAGATATATCTCACTAACCAGTTCGCCATCTATTGATGAGCGGCTGCATTTTTCTTGTTGTCTTTTAGTCAATTCATGCGGTACCCAATTTCCTTCTTTCTGAATGAGCCGGAGTTTGTATACACGTTTAACAGTTGTTGTATCAACATTTAATGTTTCTGACAATTCTTCAAGCATTTGACATGAATCTTCATGAAGCTTGAACATTCCTGGACCTAACGGAACCTACTTTACTACGATCGGGTGACATTTGTTGATTTTATGATGTCTTTTTTACAAGCCAAAAAAGGTTGATGTACACATAAAATCATGCAACAAAGAGTTGTTAAATTTAACGCATAACTCGGTAAAACTGCATCGGAAACATTCCGCTGGATGCAGCAAGTGTACGGATGTTTTTCTGTGGCGCAAACGTTTTTTGGATGGCAGAGTGTCGCTAGAGGATAACAAACGTGACGGAAGACTTCTTGCACTTCCGAAATGATCGAAAAAGTTCGCGATTTTGTTGCAAATGACTGCAATGCTTTACTAAAAATGATGGAAGAGGTTTTGAATATCAGCAAAGAAACGATTCGACTGATTTTTCACAAGGATTTGGGTAAAACAAAGGTGCGTACAAAGTTTGTTCCCCGCACGTTGACGGAGGAGCAGAAATCACTTCGTGTCAATCAGTCCAGAGAGATCGTTACAGCCGCCAGAAATGATCAAAACTTGTGCAACATCAGAGGCAAAAAAACACGAAAAATTGTTTAAAAAATCACGATAATATTTATTGTTTTCTTCGATAGCAAAGGCATCACCAACAAAGAGTTCCAACTGTTCCAAGAGTTCCAACTGGTTAAACTGTCACTGGGCAGTACTACTTTTAGAAGTCCTGAAACGATTGATGCTCAGAATTCGTCGCATTCGGCCAGAATATCGCGATCCAGATAGCTGGAGTTTGTTGCACGATAATGCGCCAAGTTACACATCGTTAAATGTGCGTCAATTTTTGGCTCGAAATCAAGTCTGTGTGATCAACCACAGACCGTATTCACCAGATTTAGTCCCTTGTGACTTCTCCTTGTTCTCTTAGTTAGAATTAGAGTTGAAAGAGTGTTTTTTTAAGACATTCAGACCATCCGAACAGCTGCGACGCGTACTTTGGAGGTTATTCCACAAAATGAGCTGGAGCATGCATTTGGATCACTATTGAATCGATGTAACAAATGTATCGAAGCGAGAGGAGAATACTTAGAATAATAATTCATAAAAAATGCCAGGTATTTCGTTTTAATTACATTTTCCCGGGCCAGTACTGATACTTAATGGACGCAATGTGTATTATTAATTCCTGTGGTGTTTACAATGTTTGTATTCAGATTCGCTTTGGTTTACCTTCAGTTAGACAAGTTGATTTACATGGAAAATGTTGGTTGATAATTTGCATTTACGCGACATCATACAGGGTTAGAACATTGTCCAAAGAAAAAAAATGTGTCGTTTTCAATGAGGGTTCTGTTGGAAAGACCACGATGCAAAAGTAGTATGATTCGTTCAGGGGTGGAGATTTTCATCTGGAAGACCGGCATCGCCCTAGGTGTTCTTCAAGTACTGATATTGAGGAATTAAAGGCCATGATGGCCGAAGATCCTCGTACCACAGTTTGTGGGATGGTAGATAAGTTAAACCTCTAAAAATTTCCCGTCTCTCAAAATTTCTGAGTTAAGAAACTTAAGAAAGCTATCAGAAAAATCAAAAAGTTTACGTAAGAGTTTCACCACTTTAATTTTTTATCCGGAGATCGGAGACTTCATAATTTTTTGAAATAAGTCTCTGGGCTCAGTATTAGATCGTAGTTCAATTTTCTGGCATATGGAATTTAGATACCAGGTGTTGCTGTTAATAATTCTTAATATTTTTTAAGAGATGACGCTGGAAACAACTGTCGGTTCACATTCTAATCACTTATATTATTTTGTTGCTACATCAGGATCTTTTAAAACGCCATTGGTGCTTAAACGATTTCGAGCTGGAGTCATATTATCATCATTTTTAGTCATATTTTAGCCATTTTTCGTGTGGTAAACATGTCGAGTTTCGAACCAAATAAAGGGCATTTGCGGCACGTACTGCTTTTCTTGTTCAATCAAAAGAAAAACGCGAGTAAAAGTCATCGTATATTTGTAGAAACTTCCGGTGACATTGTTCCAACACAAGACGCTTGTGGACGTTAGTTTAGACTAATTAAAAGTGGTGATTTCGTCTTGAAATCATCACTTTTAATTAGTCTAAACTAATCGTGACTGGAAATGAACTCAAAACACAGAAAATCATGGGGTGACTCATAGTAACTTTCGCGTGACACCCTACGAATAATTTAATTCTATTTAATAGAAAGATTTTATTTCTTATTTAAATTTAGATTATTATTTTAAAAAACCCAATTGATGCTTTAGCACCTCGAACCGAATGTCATTTTTAAGAAAATCTGTGACCATACAAATATCCACACCAGGTGTACTATCAGAATTCGCCTTTATGAACCTTTTGTCACACATTACTGAATTAACTTAGTAACTAACAATATTTTTTTTGTGCCACACTTCAATAATTTTGACAGTATATATACACGGGTAAAAACCGTTGACAGTACTTAGTACTCACTTAGTAGATAAATAGTAGTAGTAATAGTAGTAGTTCATAAGTAGTTTATAGTAGTAGCAGTAGTTCATAAACACGGCAGCCAATCGCGGCGCTTTCGTAGTCACGTGATTTTATTTCAAATTTGAAAGATGTTAATTCTTAGTTGTTAATTCTTAGTTCTCGGGTAGAACCGCGTTTTAGATTTGTAAAATCTCGACGTTTCGGTTTCCACTTTGAAGCCATTTTCAAGAGAATCTAGTTCATTTACTCCGAGGCCTCAATCTGCCTACTCCCCAGAGTTCACAACTAGAAAAGAACGTGGACGGCGCGACCTCTGTATTAATAGGTGAGGTTTTAGGTGGGGCGCTCGGTTGAACGGTGGCGGTGAGACAGGAGGTGGACGTTTGACTGGAAGGGTTTCGGATGGGCAATTTGCAAATAAGCGGTTTCCATGTATTTGGAACACTAAGACCGTCGTCCCTCTTGTTTAAGCAGTCTGGACGTTTTTCGATCTCAATTGCTTCACGAATAATGCAGAGTTTGTAGGAATATATGGGTGCGATTACTTTGGCCTTGTCGAAATCTATCCAACAGATGAAACATGTGTCCTCCAATGTGAGGGATGGGTGGGGCTTTCTCCCAGTCAAGCAACTAACAAATATATATAATAATGGCTCTATTTCTCTGACCACCACTCAATATATATATATATATATATATATATATATATATATATATATATATATATATATATATATATATATTCAGTGGTGGTCAGAGAAATAGAGCCATTATCATACAAGACACTTTTATTGTGCAATGTTAAAGTCTGCACTTTTCTAGCAGCTGTACAATGGACGCTACGACCTATTGCTAATAAAATTATTTCTATATATATGGCCTACGGTAGTATATAACGTTGGTATTCATTCCAGATTGGTATTTCATTCCAGATAGTCTGATTCCTGAGTTTTATTAACCTGTAACTACACCTATGTTATATCTTAGAACGCTCCAGAACTCTTGCGCAAAACAATGTCAACTCTAATAACGTTAATGTTAAATTTTTTTAAGTTCTTCATAGTCAAGTTTTTCCTGCACCATCCATGTATCTTTTACTAACTGAACAAGTGTGGAACATTATCGGTAAACTCTTATTGGTGTTTCCATGATTCGCTAAATCCTCACATCGTCTACAATGTCCAGATCGACTAAGCCAAAAATTCATCTGATTACTCTTCTTTCAAATACTGCAAGCATCTCTTCTGTTTTTTTTTGTGAGGGTCCACGTCTCGCAACCACTGCTGGCCGAATAAGTGTTTTATAGATCCTAACGTTCGTGTTCCTTTGAAGAAGTTAGGACAGAATAGGGACATAAGTAATACGATGTACAGTAATACGATGGGACAGTAATACGATTTCTGACATCTCCTGTGATGTTGTTTTGATCAAGTTTGTTTTCGAGATACGTAAAATTTTTCCCAACTTCAATATTATCATCATCTATTATTCAGTTCTGATCTCATCCTAGATGAATTGTAATAATAGACAAAAGTTGATTAACATTGTACAAATAAATTAATTTGGTTGAAGTTAAATTTTACTAAACATGATGCAAACTATAGAGACACCAACCACCAAAAGGAAAATAAATGCGAAAATGCTGTTATGTCCAAGGCATTAAAACGGTTATTAATTTTATGGTTGCCTAACTGTCGCGTAGTAAAATTTGCATAGAGAAAAAATATTGAGCAACGAAAAACACGTAAAAATCCAACTGACATACTATACACTGATAATCATCTTCAACCGGCAATATGCGCACGTATGCGGATACCATTTTTGCATCTTCGCAGCCACTCAACTTTATGTACGTTTATACATAAAATCTCAAATATCCCGTTAACTGTTTTTGTGCATATTTACACTGGGTATATATTACCATATCCTCATTAGTTTGATGTTGATAAATGCCGGAATTTATAACTAATCATTAAGTATTATTCACACTTGATCAACGCGAATGATTATTTTCTAAATCAGCTCTTATCGGGTTCTTCTAATTTAATATTTGTGTTTATTGTTGCAGATACGGCTAGTGTAATTAAAGCGGTATATAATTTGTTTAAGTGCTCTGTTTACAACTAATTTATTCATAATTACTTTGTTCCTCATAGGATAGTGTACTCTTAATGTTTGTACGTGTACTTGCGATAAATTACATTATCGTGATAGTCCTGGGCAATTAATTCTTGCGATCTTGTTTGTATGATGTGAATCAGTTTGATCCTAATCTAATTTACAAAAACCAAAATGTAGGGTATGAAATAATGACAGATATGAAGCTAAACTTGTATCGCTATAGGACATACAGGTTAGAAAACTAGGATATTCAAGGATTTTTTGAATCGCCACAATCATTCAGACATTAATCTTTTTCTTTCCATGCTCCAAATAAAATTTGCCCAATCCTTGAGTCGCTATCAAACGTCAACAAGTTTGTCCCTAGACCTGTTTCTGGACTTAACCCTTTCAGTCCGAATAGGTGATATAAGTCCGAGAAGGTATTTAATGCAACCTAGAAGGAAATACGCACGTTGGATTTACCCAGGCCGATGCCCCACTAGTAATATACATCGTTTCTAATATCCCCACTCGAAAATGTTTGTTTTTTTCAATATAGCGGATTAGTGAATCTGTTTACTATACGCAGACCAAGTGCTATACGTTTATATTTGTGTATTTGGGGTTTATTTGACTAATATATGAAAAAAAAGTATAGGTAAGTGTGTTTATGTTGAATGAATCAGTGGGATTCCGCTGTGGTTTAAATTTGTACCAGTTGTATTACTACAAGTAAAAGGTGATTTTTCATTTCAGAAATAAACCATTGTCTGAGCAGGAACTATGCAGTTGGCAGACAATATTTCTGATATGGAAGATGAAGCGTTCATTAATAGTGGTTCAGAATATGACCAGTCATCCTTAGTGGGTTCAACTGATGATTTTTCAGGACCTACAAGCAAAGGAAAAAGGAAAGTCGAACTAAATGTTCATCTTCTGAAGAAAGTGAGAATATCAAAACGGTCGATCCGCCTACAATAATTTTGGACCAATGGAAATCCGTATATAATAATTTTTTCCCAAGATTACGTATCCCAACCCAAAAATTCTATACAATTCTCGCAAAACTCGATATGTCACCTACCCAGTTGGACGTTTTTTTCAAAGAGTTCCCCAAAAGCCTTTTTCTATGAATTTCTGAGAAAACCAACGAAAGATTGGATTTTTTTTCTCCACATATGGGGAGAAAAAATAATATCATTGATTTTAACTGTATATATATTATATTTTCCTTAGGTACGTTTGTTTCCTACGTGTGAGTGTTGTTCTATACTTTCTGTTTGTTTTATTATATATATTTTAACATTTCAACTGAATTTTAAACATTTTGTTATTTCTCCTGACAAAGTCAGAAATAATTCTGACGACATATATTGAGGGTTATCAAAGAATGAAATCTTAGTATTAATTCATAACAGACCGCATACCCGAGATTCTATTTTTTGCTATTTACACGGTAGAGAATATATATATATATATATATATATATATATATATATATATATATATATATATATATATATATATATATATATATATATATATATTCTCTAGTTAATTCTTTTAACAGCCAAAATTAGAAGGCGTGTGTTGAAGGGAGGTCATTGATGACTAGCATTAACGCTGTTTAATGTTTCATGGAGAGCATGCTTATAACGAAGTTTCTGATCTCCTTGCCTACGTTCACCTGAGGCCACTTCACCATATAATACACACTTTTCTAGACGATGGGCTTCCAACCTGCTCAAATGCCCCAATGTATGCCCTCTCCCCACGAGAACTTCCATCGACATACAGTTCGCCCCACCTAGAACTTTTTTATTTGATTTTTTATGGTACCATCTCATTCCCATTATCTCCTTCAGATGATATTGCTATGTATTTTCGAGAACCCGCATCTACGTTTTATAACAGTAGAACAAAAGTGGATTCACCATTCACCATAAAAAACCGCTGTAAAAAATTGTTCTCTAAATAAAGTCATCATTACACAGGGCGTCCACATTTTTATGTTAGTTAGCATACTAAATAAGCAGCTTTTTAATTAGCCTGCGCGAACATTAAACTGAACTTTTAAACCAGATCAACACTGAAATTATGGTCTTAATTAATAAAATTAGAACAGTCGTAATACCCTGCACTATGAAAACAGATTGGCTTGATTGCAATTTATTTATTTTGCCAAACTACCTCGGTTCCGTTTAGTTCCAAACTTGATTCAAACTACCAAGAGTATAAAATAATTGCTGTTTTAGAACTACATTTAGCTTTGAGTGTTCGAATATTCAAATCCAATAATGCGACATTAACGATCGTTTGATGCAAATGAAAATTAATTGCCATAACATTTTGAATGAGTTAGAAAATGTTGGGTAACTTTACATTACTGAATTACTAATTATATTCAAACGAAGGAATACGTTTACCAACTATTGGTTATGCCAAAAAAGCAAATTAGTATATTTACGACAAAATACCTTTTCTCGAATAAAAAAAACCTTTCTTTTTAAATAGCAAGTTATTCATTTTAAACATATTAGATTTGGAAAATTAATATCTCCGGATAACTTAACATTTTTAATTATATTAAAATTAATAAAAAAACATTACCCATTCTTATAGAGCTTGTTCAATCATCGTAGAATAAAAAATGTCGAGTACTTTTCCAATTAAAAATTACAAACCAGATGAAAGAAGCCTTTACTAGGCTAATTGAAAAGTTCGCGGTGCGACATCTATATAGCAATAAAAGAACTATATAATCTACTACATTTTGAAGCATCATCCTTCATATGAACATATGCGAAGTTTCCAGTCGATCTGTCAATTCATTCGTACAAAAATAGCAGCTTAAAATAAACGTATCAGTGTTATTTTTAAAATTAAAAATATTACAATTCGTGCAGTGATTTTACAAATTCTTTGCAAAAAAAGGTTTAAAAGTAATGGAAATTTATAGTGAAATTCATAAGGCCATGGACATCTCAACTGAACGGGTTTTTCATTTGAATTTTTGAAAAATTAATTGGGAATTAGTGCAAGGTTGGTTCCCCCGCTTGTTAAATTCTGATCAAAAACGATTTCGAACAAAACTGTCTAACCAACATTTGGGTCTTTTTCTAAAGAATAAAGTAGATTTTAAACATCGTTTTGTAACTATGGATGAGACTTGGGTATACCACTATGATCCTGAACTGCGGCAACAAACCGCAGAGTGGACTGAGCCCGGTTATTCAGTTCCGGAGCAGCCAAAGTGGTCAAAATCGATCAAAAAGGTTATGGCATCAATTTTTTGGGATGCAAAAGGCATTTTGTTAATTGATTACCTTCAAACTTCTTTAGTGAAGATAAAAAAAACTCATCAAGACAATGCACCGGCTCACAGAGATGTTCTTGCAATGGTCAAATTGAAGGAGTTGCACTACGAATTGTTCTAGCATCCACCATATTCACCAGATCTGGCCCCCTCTAACTTTCATCTGTTCCGAAACCTCAAAAAATTCCTACGTGGCAAGTGTTTTTTATCAAATGAAAATCATCGTTTTTCATCAGATGAACAAGTTAATTCCGCTTCGCGAATTTTTCAATTAGCTTAGTATAATAATAATAAGGACTTATAATAATAAGGACTACTTAGTATAATAATAAGGACTACCAATAAAAGTATCAGAATTTTGAAACGCAATAGCAGTAATACTGTTTGAAATGTAAATATCACTCACAGACTGCTATGTTCAGTACACTGTGTCAATATACCATGAAAATATATGAGCTCTACTTTTTTTCCTCCACTTTGGAGAAAAACGTATTATCTTTTCCGACCAAGTGCACTTCTGGTTTAACGTATATGTAAATAAACTTAACTGGCTGATTTGGGACGATGAAAATTCTAAAGTGATTCAGAAGTTACTTCTTTTTCTTCAAAAAATCATTGTTTGGTGCGGTTTTGAATTCAAGTAGTGATGACCTTATTTTTTTGAAGACGATGATCGAAATTGTTACTGTTATAGGAATATGATAGCACAATATATTTGACCTGATATGTGGATATAAACAAAGTTTCCGTTTAACGCGATAGAGCAACTAGTCACATATTTCGCCAGGCAATCGATATATTGCAAGAAAAGTTTCCAGGGCTGGTGATATTAACTGCATACCAAGATCATGCAATCTCACATGTCTCAAATTATTTTTGTGGTATTATTTCAGGTTACGGGAATTAATGCTAAACAATTCTTGACCCTAAACAAAACATTCATGGCACCATTGTAGACATACCGCGCGATATGCGTGAAAGAGTAATCGCAAATTGGGTCTCCAGAATGCATATCACCATACGAAGCCGAGGGGGAAATTTGAACGATATTATTTTCAAAACATAATGACAATATTTGTTCTACAAGATAAAATATAAAATGCCGAATTATCACTTGTAGTTATCATTGTGCCTGATTTTAAAGTTGTGCCACTCTTGTTAGAAAACCATTTATTATCTTGCATTTCTCTTATTTATTCCTTGTGACATAAAACGTGATATTCCTCCTTCTTTTTCTACATTCTCCATGGAAACGATTTACGTTTTGAGGGTCTGAGCTGATTTTTCATCATGATATTATATTGAAATTGGGTGGGTTTCTTTCGGTCTTTTTCGTGGACGTTTGTAATCAAGCGGTATCTACCCCAGCAATTGCCCTGGGCCATCTGTCGTCACCTCACTTCGATGTATAGCATAGCCACCTCCATTTCAATAATTTTACTCTTCCAATAATGACACACACTTTCGTTTGTTCTTTGATTCAAGTGTAGCTTTTTCTGTCCCGCGGAACAAATTTTGACAAATCATCTCTGAAAACCAAAAATCATGGCCCGAGAAATGAAAATTCTGCCGAGGATCATATTGCGTTCATTAAACATGACCTGGAGCCTGAAGCTTACCGAAGATCTATCGGACAGCGTATTGACACAGCTCTACGTAAAATAGCAGCCCCAACAGCTAAGACTCTATTAGAGATAAAAGTTCACTATCGAATAAGTTCTATGAGAACTATTACCGAAACATCATATCTTCAAATCCCACTTCTCAATTCATCTACTCAGACGGGTCAATAACGAACGAGGGAGTGGGATGCGGCTTTGTTCATAATTCCACCGAGATATGATTTAAACTACCATTTTATACATCCACCCTCATAGCAGAGTTGACTGCCATCGAAAGAGCGCTTGAATTCATAAAGCATCAAAAGGTGTCTTCGTGATACATAATATCACACCTCTATAACGCCCTCGGGATGATTCACAACATACACCTTGACCACCCTGTGGTGGGCTTGATCCTGGAGAAACATTAATCCCTTCTGGTCAGAGGTGATCTACTGAGATTTGCCTGGTGCTCAGGACATAAAGAGGTAAAAGGAAATGAACTGGCAGATACATTGGCTAGAGCCTCAATAATAAACGGCTCCCTAATCCCAAAGATATACTATTATAAAGACCAGTACTCGCTAGTAACTCAACTCATGAGATCAACCGTCCAGTCAGAATAGAATTTGACTTTAGTCCGAAATAAATTCAGGGAGGTAAAACCTGACTTCTTTCCACCTGTGCTATAAACACAGTAGATCCTGGTCAGTGAGACCGCTCAGATTAATGGTGGGTCATATTCGACTTACCCATGAGTACCTACTCAAGAGAAAGGATCCAACTTTATGTGTTACCTGCTCAACACGATTAACTATCAAACATATCTTAACTGAATGAATCCTCACTAAAGATTACAGGAGAGCTCTAGGCATGGAAGAGGAAGGATCCATCTTTATGTGTTACCTGCCCAACACGATTAACTATCAAACACATCTTAACTGAATGAATCCTCACTAAAGATTAGAGGAGAGTTCTAGGCATGGAAGAGGCTCTAAAAACGAGTTTATCCGCCTCATACTTTAGCAAACTAATTACTTTTCTGGAACACTCTGGATACGATGATAAGATATGATCAGGCGATGCATCAAAAATCTGTTATATTACAAGCTTAAATTGTATATATTTATGTTTAATGTAAAATTTTGTTTATTTAAAATATCCTGTGTCAATATAAATAATAAAGCATGAAAAGGGATTTATTAACATTAAGTACAATGAGCGACTACAAACAAAAAGGTACAGAATGTCACAAAATGTCCATGAGGTTGATCTCGACTATAAACCCGATTTCTTTTTCTTCCTCCCTACTAGAGAGGCAATGTCAGCGAAAAGTACATGAAACACTTTTTCTCTCTATTAGCTTCACCGATATGTAAATGTGAACGCAGATATTAAGTTTATCATATAATATTGTTATATTAAATGCTAAACTTAATATTGTTGTTTTTCTATTTTGGCATATAACAAATTTAGATATGTTTACTGATGACGAACGAAGCAGAAATGTCGTTACATTTGTCTAGCTTCTATTACTGAATATTCGAATAGACTGCCGCAAATTGGTAATTCCTTTAACAAACTTACCTGGGAACAAACTACAATCTCTAATTGTAAATTTAATTTCGATGTAAATCCTATTTGCTTCGCCACGATCGATAAAAGGTGTCCACAACCAATTGTTGGCGTTCTTGTAAGCTACGTCGCAAACAACGTACGATCTCCAGTTGATGCCTTTTTGAAAGTTGGTGAAGGATTCCTCGACCCACTGTAACAAAAAAGAGAAAATTGATATCAAATAAAACAATGGATTCTGTTATTACTTGAAATAAAACAAAACGCACATACATATCTAGAATATAGATTTTTTAAGTGCTTTGGTTAACATTTCTACGGCATTACAATTATTCATTCGTTATTACTTTTATTGAGCATTGTTCGTTCACTATGCTCGGCAGGATTTGCCAATGTTAAATCCTGACTTTCATATGTATGACCTTTTATAGAAGAGTTACCTCTTGATCCTCAGAAAGTCACTATTTGGTGAAGTTTTGAGCTAAAGGAGTGATGCGACTTTACTTTTTTTGACGGCGATGATGGAAATCGTGTTTCTATTAATGGCGAATGCTATAAGAATATGCTAACAGAATATATTTGGCCTGAACTGATCAATGTTGATATAAACAATGTTTTCTTTCAACAATACTTGTCACATATTTCATCACACAACTGATTTATTGCAAGAAAACTTTGACATGATATTTCGCGAAATGGTAATATCAATTGTCAACAAAAATCATGCGATCTCACATCCTTGTATTAATGTCTAACATTTCTACGGCATTACAATTATGCATTCATTATTACTTTTATTGAGCATTGTTCTTTCACTATGCTTGGCAGGATTTGCCAATGTTAAATCCTGACATTCATTTGTATGACCTTTTATAGAAGAGTTACCTTCTGATCCTCAAAAAATCACTGTTTGGTGAAGTTTTGAGCTAAATGCACTCCTTTGCATCACTATGCGATATTACTTTTTTTGAAGGCGATGATGGAAATCGTGTTACTATTAATGGCGAATGCTATAAGAATATGCTAACAGAATATATTTGGCCTGAACTGATAAATGTGGATATAAACAATGTTTTCTTTCAACAAAACTTGTCACATATTTCATCAGACAACTGATTTATTGCAAGAAAACTTTGACATGATATTTCGCGAAATGGTAATGTCAATTGGCAACAAAAATCATGCGATCTTATATCCTTTCGTATTAATCTTTGACGGTTTATGCTGAATCTGTGATTTACAGAAATACATCCCGAGCAATTTTTGGCCCTAAATGAAACATTCAGACCACCACTCAAAATATAGCACGCGATATGTGTGAAAGAGTAGTCGATTGGGTCTCTAAAATGCATTTCATCAGACGAAACCGATAGAGACATTTGAATCATATTATTTCCAAAACATATAATGCTTTTATTTCTTCTTCAAGATGAAATAAAGATTTCCGGATCATTACTTGTAGTTATCATTGTGCCTCATTTTCAAGCTCTGAGCTCTGAGCATCTTTAACAATAATTTCTATTCTTCAAATAAGGTTCGGTTTTCTAATGTAGATTGAACTAAGAGTTAAATAAACCAGATACTTAGTGGGCGGTAGAAGAAAATTTGACGTCAAAACGATTAAAACACTGATAAACTTGTTTTCAAACTCCTTGTTGTTAACTTGGAGGTAAATGCGGTACCCATCCCTTAGTTAATATTTCAAAAGTCGTTCCATACGTGATATCTTCAGACCCCCGACTACAGCTAGCTCACACACGTTTAATAATTCCTGTGTTCATTCAATACCGTAATTTTTTTCCGCTGCATGAAAAAAAGAACAGCCTGTCTTAATAATTTTACTATGAGGCTAATAATTTCCCAATCGGACATATTTTTTTATTATAAATAAATATACCTGATTGTGTATTAAAATATAACTGAATTAACAACAAAGCAAAACTTCAAGTGCGTTCATAAATAGAATTCAATATTTTTGGACAATCTACTTATTTGTCTAGAAAGTTTTTGAACTGCCTAAGTATATCTGAATAAAAGATTTAGGAGGCCATGAATCAATATAAAAAAAAAACATTAAAATTAATTTATCCAGGATATACGCAGGTCGTTCGTAAAGTTTTCGGTTTGACGCAGAGATGGTATAAGTTTGACCAAATAACTATGATATTTGTCACGTATCATTCAATCGATGCTAGGCTAGGAAATTTTAGACCATTAGTTGTGATTCTTCCTTTTCATATTCCGACTGTAAAAAGTTGGATTTATATGTGATCTTACATCCACTGAAGATGCTGAATGCTTAGGATGACCAAAAATCACTAAAACTGACAAAAACGCCACAAAATTCTACAATGTCGTAGTAAATGATCGCTGATTGAAGGCACGCGAGCTTATTGATATCGTAAATACTTCCAAAGATATGAAACAGGGGCTGGGAGAAAGTGAGAGTATTCAAAAGAAAGCGAAAATGGTTTCATCTGTAGGAAAAATCGTAGCTACAGTTTTCTGAGATTCACGTGGTGTAGTACTCAAAGACTACCTGATAAGGCTGGACAATCACCGGAGAGTATTACACTTCACTACCGGATAAATTGAAGGGTGCAATTCAGGTTAAACCTCCACATATGCACATGTGATGATATCAAAGCTAAGATAACCACTTATTTTGTGAGTTGGACAAATGACACTATAATGAGTGTATTAAAAAGTTGGACAATCATTGGTGTCAATCATAAATCCCAACCGGGGTGGTACCGCTCACAGTAGGCGCTGGAGCCTTCCACTTACTGCCAATACTTGAACGTTCTTCATGCTGATTTCACGGTGCGACTCCAGGATATTTTAAACACGAATGTAGCGAATTGGATTTTAGATCATTTCGCAAATATAGATACAGCAGAATCATCAAATTAAGAAGAAGGACTCGCAGAACTCATAACTAACGAACTAAAAGAGTTCTGGCTTCAAAAACCAATACCAGCTCTGTACCTTGGATTGTGGGGAATAGAACATACATTTTTAATTGTATTTCCTTCATTGTATTTCGCTGACTGTGGATTCAGTGCGGTAGTTAATTTACTGTCACTGAGCTTGGCGATTTGCGACTGATGTTATGTTGATTGATGTTATTTTTTATGTTTTATTAATTTTGTTATATTAATTTTGTATATTTTATTATACTTAGTATATATAGATAGACAAATAAAATAGGTATAGATAATGTGCAACAATATGTTAATATTTGGTATAATTAACTATTATAAAAGAGGGGGTGTTGAAATTTTTTTTCTCATAAAGGAGGTGGTGGTCCAGAAAAGTTGGGAACCTTATTTTCTTTTCTTACTGGAATACTTAATAAGAAAAGGGAAATTCCACAATGGAAGGATGTCGCCATGTCCAACTGTATGTATTGACTTATTATTTAATGTCTTCTCTACTTGAGCTGTAGATAAATTGTAATATAATTCGAAAGTCAATACCCTCACTACAGTTCACCTTAAACACCTTCTTGACAATTTGCCATTTGTGCATCAGCACAAAAACTTTTGTATACAAGAATTTTTGTACAAAACACACTATAATTCTTAATTTAACATGCGAAATGATATGAAAGTTTCTCTCAGATATCAAGGACAGTCGTACCAATAAAAAAAAACCACCGGTTATATCAATATGTAACGCGTGTGAATTTTTGAAGTAAACTTACTTTTTGATCATAGTAATATAAGCGATTTACGGACAAATATCATCAGAGTGTATCAAAAAGTTATTTTATTTTCAAAGCAAGGTCAAGTTCCTCGAACAAAAAATTCAGTGATCTTGGAATACCTCAAAAATGTGTTTGAACTTTTGAAAATTCACCTATACTGATAAATCTAACTACATTTTAAAGCAGGAAACATCCAATTATAAATCAGCAGGAATTTTTATTACCGATTTTATTAAAATGTCTATAACTAGAATGAGAGAAATTTAATATTCATCTAAACTCCGATATAAATTTGAAGCAATTATCAAACATTTATCTAACGTATATCTTTATAAATACTCGAAACATTTTGAGAATGCTCTCCTTCGGTATCCGGTATGAATTTTACGTTTTAATTTAGACGTCGCCGTTGATTTCCTAGTGAGATAAATACGAAAATTATAAACAAGCCGCCAAACAAGTGCAGCAGCGATCTTCGAACATCTTCATTATGAAAATTATTAGTTCTGTTTACGCGGTCGTTTTCCAAATAATAAATTTTCATTAACTGGCGCGACATTTTGTCGATTATTTACTTGGAAATTTATCGTTACACGTAAACGATGGAAAATTCCTTTTTGGACCGGCTTTTCCACTCAGTGAGTAATGGAATAGAAAATTTACCGCAAATTCTTTTCTACGTGTTTTGTAACAACGAAAATTGATTTTAAAATACTTTAGTGGTATTTTTTTTTCGGAGAAATGGAAGATGTTAAATTAACTAAAATAGTATTATATCCTGTAAAAAATTGGAATTTTATAATAAAAAAAATACGTCTAAATATAAAGAAAAAGTTAGGTAATTGTGATAACTGTCATCTATCTAATCCTAATGATTTTTTACAATGTTGGTGATAAGTAGATACCGGGCTTGTTATATATGATAAGTGAATAAATTGTTTCATGTAATGGCGTGCGCTATAACTTCAATTTATAACACTATCTATATTGCCAAAATGTGTGTATAAACTCATTTCAATTATATTTTGTGAGTACATTGGATTATTTTGTCTTTTGAAGTTGTTTGGTAAAAAAGTAACAGTATGAAATAAACAAACACAAAGATAAAGTTAGTATTAATATGTTTCGGTTAATAATATCGATTTTTTCGCGAAATTCGAGCGTTTATTTCCATAACAAAATAAATTACCTTAATATTCAAAGTATTGGCCATCGTTAGCTATTAATTTTTCTCATCTTTTTGTCAAATAATGCATTCCGCGCCAAAACAACTTTTAATTTTTTGATGCCAACCAATCAACAAACCAAATTTTCACTTCTTTCGTAAGAATGTGTTCTGAAAGTCCGTGCTGTATCGATCGAAATAAGTGGTAGTCTGAAGGGGTTAAGTCCGGTGAATACGGGGTAGGATGTCCCAATTAATGTTTTCCAAACTGTTTTTTACACATTTTGTAACATGGGGGCCAAGCATTGACATGTTGAAAAATGACTTTATCGTGTCTTTGGGCGTATTCTGATCGTTTCCTTCAACGCTCGGTCCAATTTTATCAATTGTTGTCGATATCAATTGTCAGTAATCGTTTCACCAGGTTTCAAAATTCGTAATACATAGCTCCCCCTACTATTCCACCAAATACACAGCGTATATTGCGCACTGGTTGTGAGATTGAAGGCTAGCCTGGGTCTACCCATGCTTTTTTGAGCTTTGGGTTGTCAAAATAGATCCACTTATCACCTATCATAACTCGATGCAAAAAAACCTTTTCTTTTCTATCTGACAAGCAAAATTTCACAAGTGGTTTTTCACTTTTTAATGCCTCTTTCCTTCAATTCATATGGATTCAAGGATTCATTTTCCTTCCTTCTAGATCTTTCCCAATGCATGTAGACGTTGTTCGTGGTGGAATAGACACCATTCAATTATTCAAAAATTATCACATTGAACGGCATGCGAATGGTGCCAATCATTTAAAAAGAAAGGTATTTGTCACAGGACTATCAATACATAAAGATATGTTTGGTCTTTATGTTTCTTCGAGTATTATTACACTTCAATGTTACCACAGCAGAAGTTGATATGGATTTATCAGAAGCATTTGTTGCAGCTGACATTTCACTTTATAAATTGCACAAAACTTTAGTAACTTTAGTAAACGAATAAACACTTCGTAAAAAACATGTCGACAAAGTGTATTATAAAACTATGGACATATTACGACAAGATCTGAAAGGAAAAAAATGGTTCAGCATCGATGAATCCACTGATATAAAAGGGGGATATGTAGCAAATATCATGTGGGTCCTGTAAGCCTCTCTAACTTTGGAAATTCTTATTTTATCAGCAGTATATTTCTTCCCAAATCTTTTATCAAAAAGTAAGGTACTTGTTTATTCATCCACATTTATTTTATCTCCTTCAAACTAATCCTCTTTTCTTGCAATAGATTTATTTCATTATTTTTTCCAGTCTTCGAAATAGTTTTAACACTTGACAGGGTACCATATCTGGTAAATATTGTGCTTTTAGAACATTCTTTTTTTGATTTTTTGATGTGGTGCGTTATCGGAATGTAAAATTATGAATTGTTTTGATACAAATCTGGTCCTGTTTCTCGAAAAACAATTTTTCTTTTAATGTTCCTAGATTTATAAAACTGTCTTTATTTCTTCTAGTTATATCTCATGTGTCCCCTCTTTTCATCTTATTCTTTTATCTTTATACATTTTTCGAGATATATAAACTACTGTCATAACTGGGTCCTATCTTGTTTTATAGTAGATGAAATATGAAATTTGTAGACTTAAATAATATTCATACTTCATAAATAAAACTTCCATCAATAGATGGGAGTTCGTTAAAATAAAACAATTTTGGTTATTTTTTACGACAGAAGGTAAACTTAAATAACACAAAATCCAGAATTATATCCCCGCCAATTTATTGCTTCCTACATGTTTTTTGTAAAAATAGAACTAAAAACAACTATGCTTCATTATCCTGATCCGAAATGTTATTCCAAATCTACCCTTCACAAACGGCATCCGACCCCGTTAAAAAATTCCAATTAATTTTCCTTAAAACCTTATTAATTCTTTAAAACAAACAGTCGAGCAAGGTCTAAATCCAAAAGAACAATAAAAAGAAATATTTTACCCTCAGCTCTCAGTACCGGCTTGAAGGTCCCCACCGCCACCCTCTTCGTTATTCGAACGCGAAATTAAAGAGAAATAATTCAAAGTAATAATTTCCTATAACGTATCCTCTAGGTATGCTGGGAAAATTATATCTGTGCTCGTTTTGCTAGTGGTACAAAAGGTTCCGGGCAGATTTCCAATTAAGATCTTTAATTTTGCGAAAATATTTTTTCAGGCGCTCTCTCAGTTTGAGCGCGTGGTGGGATTTTAAAGGGAGAAAAATGACAATGTCACGATCAGTTCATGCAAAAAGATTTTTTTTTAATAAGTATTAATTTACTACATTAAAATAGTAAATAAATAGTACACAGGATTTTTATATTCCACTATGATCTAAAAGTATAACTATTTGTTTTTTAAGTTGGTCTGAATTATTGTGCTTGATATCTGAGAGAAGTTACATATCACTTCATTTGTTAAGTTGGAAATTATAGTCTTTTGTAATTGTTAAACATTTTTGTCAGCAATTTTTAAAATGGATAAAATGATCGAGTAAAAAGATTCTATTAAATTTTGTCAATGTGAGAAACATGTTACACGGATGGAGTGTTAAAAAATATTTACAAGTGGTACACTCTTTAAACCGAGGAGTAGCTCCTTTATAATGCACATAGAAGATTGCTCAGACCACCCCAGTCTTCAGACCTTAATCCCATAGAAAAGTTATGGCACACTCTAGACAGAAAAATCCCTGAAGTCACAATTAAATTTTAAAGGAGCATCTAAAAGAAGTAATTTCTGTAATTCACGCCAATGTGATAAATACAAATATTAAATAAATTAGACGCCAATGGAAATTAGTTTTTATAAAAATTACTACAAGGGTTGCTATTTGTGTGTCCGGAATTGGCAACAATGGTGTTGCTAGGCGCCATCTGACATATACATTGTAAATTTTGACATTACTGACCGTATACGTACTCAGAATGTTTTGTCATTCAGACGTTATTTGTGTTGTTTAGTGTTTTGAAAATTTCATCTTAGTCAAAAATTGAATGATTGAAAAAATGAATAATTGTTGGAATTAACTAGTGAGAATTTTCGTGCGATGATTTACTACGACTTTCGAAGTCGACTATCTCAACAACAGTGTATCGATCAACGCATTTCTACTTTTGGCGATAAAGCACCATATAAAATCTAATATACAGATTTTAGATTGGTTTTGGGAATTCAATCATTGCCGTCGTTCGCTCACGAACGAATTTAAAGAAGGTTGTTCAAAATGGGCTGTTGTGTCAGAAAACATCGATACTGTGCGCAAACTGAAAAAGCAAGATCGTCAAGTGATAAAGCGGGAGATTGAGGTATACCTGGGATTAGTATGACAAGCAAACACAAAATTTTAAATGAGCATTTAGCCGTGAAAAAGATTTGTGCGCGTTGGATTCCGCATAATTTGACAATCGCTCAAAAAAAGGCTCGTGTTGATTGGTGCAAAGGAATGCTCAAAAAATACATGTATATGACTACAGTGCCACTAGAGAATCGTAGAACGGTCAATTCTGAATGGTACACAACCATTTGTTTGCCAGAAGTCCTTGAAGGAATATGAAGAAACAACCAGCGTCGCAGGATCATTCTTCACCATGACCGGTCAGAACATCGAATTGATGGGTCATCCGCCGTACAGTCCTGATTTGGCAACCAAAGATTTCTTTTTGTTTCCATCCGTGAAGATTAAGCTACGTGGTTGAACGATTTCCGATGACAGAAGAATGGGTTGATGCGTTTAAAATTAATGTTATTAACTATTTTCAATGATAAATATTTGTTTTTATTTATAATTCCGGATACATAATTTTTTATTTGATTTTCGCCATGACTTGTGATAGATAGAGAAAAATTAGGGTACGCAGATACTTTTTTTTGCCTACTGTATGTGAATTTTGCAATATCCAAATTTATTTTGTAAGTCGTTGGTAGTCGATGCAACATTACAGGATGTTTGCAAATTGAGTGTTCTCTTTCTAATAAAACAGTATTGGCTACTTTAAGTGTTATCTTAAAGAGCTTGGTTTGTTAAAAGAAAAATGATTTTGGCCTCCTATTTTTAAAGTAAAAATAGTTTGTAGCATGACTAAGCATTTATTTCTATTCTGCTCTTGGCGATTTTCGGCGTCAACCGAGAGCAGGCCGAAACGAAGCTTCAAAAATACATAAAACAAACGATTCGTCTCTAAATTCGACGTATAAAGAAAATGCTGTATATTTTCCCTATTCCAATAAAACAATACGTCGTTTTTAACATAACAAAGGCGCAAGGGAACAATATTTGAATTGGGGATTACCCCAATTTAAGTTTTCTCTCTCTCCCTATTCTTTGAACCTTTTTTATTATACAGCCCGATATTACGGCGAAATTTCGTATGCAAAAGATAAAAAATACGAAAATTTTCAGAGTAAACACAATTTTTTGTTCGTCCCTTGGGACGACACAACATAACAACCGACAAGTTTTCGGTAGTTTTGTTTCGTGGTAATTCTGGACTTGTAGAAAATGGCGAGATGTTTCGGAAAAGAGAGTTTTTGTCCTCCTGTTTGGCTTATTGTTCGGCTTTTCCCTGTTATATGGTAAAATAAAACTGAAGTACTAATATTTATAAGCACGCGGTAAAACTTTTTTTGATAATTTTACTTTTGGAACCTTTAGTGTCAGATAAAAGCTTTAAAATGAATTTCATAGTCGTATCATCGCATTGAACTCATACGCGCGTTTCTCCCACCAAATTAACATCATCAAGTTGGTTTGCGATTTGGTTTTAGTGGAAAATTGCTTTTAAAGTTGTTTCTTCTTTCATTTTGATATTTTGAGGAACTGAACAATTTGTTATTTAAAAAATGGGTTTTATACTATGGAAGGGTGTTTGTTTAACTGTCCAAATATGAAATATACAATCATAATTGTCATATACGGGGGATAAATAAAATTTAAAATAAATTTATATTTCTTACAAATTTTAAAAAAATATTAATTATGGCCCGGATGATCCTTTTAGATGGTCAAATTTTATATTCGAGTCAAAAATTTATACATATATATATATATCTATATATATATATATATATATATATATATATATATATATATATATATATATATATATATATATATATATATATATATATATCAATTCGTAGCGCAAATTGGTCTTTTGCAAGAGCAAACGAATGAGTCCAAGGAATCGTTTTTCCAAACTCTTTGTGAAATTTCATCACTAATGTCGCATTTTACTCGGTGCCTCTCATTGCTTTTCCAAACTCTCTGAAACTTCTCTGAAGATAATGCTTTGCGAATTGTAAAAAACGTTTGGTTTGGAAGTTCTTTGGAAACGTTTTCACCTTCTTCGGGGCATGTTCGCCATGTATAATCTACTTTTTGATTAATTCTGTATTTCTGGTGTGCAGTGATCTCAATTTCATCAACAGTCACGAATCGTGTCAAAAACTCCTTCGAATTGCGTTTATATATGTCTAAACACCCCTGTGAAGTAAACACTCTATTCAGTTTTTGGTGAGCAATGAGCATAACGAGGCAACCATCCATTGCGCATACAGCTTTCTCATGCCAACACAATGTCATGTACTTTGTCGAACAATTTCTTCCGTAGTAACCTCAACGAGACATCCTGAGCTGGTTCGACCACATCGAAACTCAGTAAACAGCTTATGAACCATGAAATGTAAAGGAGCAGAATTCCCATAAAACTTTTTCAACTTTGTTTCGGATTGCGCGATGGTTTTTCGATGCAGAAAGTAGAGTTCAATCAACAAACAGAATTCACTTTTTTCCACGATAGCAAAAGATCCTTAACATATAACTTATCTGTTATCGCAGATTGTCAAAATAAAACTAAATGATACCAGTTTGAAATTAGTGGAGCATTATTTGAAAAGAAACTACTTACTTTTCAGAAATTCAATCACCCTTGCTCTAGCGGTGCCATCTATCAAAAAAGTATCTCACTTTCTACTGTAATCCCGTATAACCCGTATATATATATATATATATATATATATATATATATATATATATATATATATATATATATATAAGCTTGGAAGATTTCTGCTTGAATAGAAAATACTAAATAATTAGATAGTAAAAAAAATTAATAAATAATTCAGTTAATAAGAAAAAAATTATGATTTTCGTTAAGATTTGTAATAATTTCTCGACCAATCATACGTAACATAGATACCAAACAGATGTGGCATATCTGTATGATGAAAACGACCACTGACTCATTTAGCACAATTCTAAACATTTTATCAAGTCCATTCCTTATGTCAGCAGCTCAAAGCGACGTACAGCAATACGGAAAAATAGAAATAGGTTAACTAAGGAACACCGTTCTTTCGTAACACTAAAAACAATGCATGTAACTTGTTTCTTTCGGTGTTTAAAGCCATAAATTTCTAGTAAAAATATATAAAAGCGATCGGCAAACGGACAAGGCTAATGGTTCTCCTTTGAGTATCAGACGTTTGTTAATTATTGTTTATAATATAATAATTTAGAATGAACAATAACTCTGTCTATACGTTGGATATGCATTGACGTGAGATATAAATTAATTTATGTAGAATGAGCGAACTATAGCCGGGAATTTCAAAGGAATGCCTTGTCTTTTACGTAAAACTATAAATTCCGCGACAATGTGTCTTTGCCAAGATGTCTCGCAAGTAGCGTAATGTTACTTTGTAGTGCAGGCGCTCTGGGTTTACAGTTTCTCGATCCAGTTTTGCTCTTTGCAGATGAATATTAATGATTTGTTTGTTAAAATGAAAACAAGTAAATTAAAAACACTTAATGGAAGAAAATAATGAATATACAGGATTGCCCAGAATGCTTAATGTTCTACGAAGAAAATTGTATTTCAAAAGTTTTTTAATATATTAAAATTTCTTATTATTCTTCATTAATTTTTAAAATTATAACAGGTGATAATATTTGATATGGCAGAAGAATATTTGTAAATTTTTAATAAACAGTTAGCTCGCCGGTATGAGAAAAGTCGCGTAAAAAAATTGTGAGAGTGAGAATGTGAATTACAAGGTAGCAGATAAAAAATAGCAAAACGAAATCAGTAAGGGTTTGGAACACAAAAGGAATTATTTTATGGCCAATATTTGTAGTTACTAAGGAAAAGTTTTGAAGAAACGACAATAGGGGCTGGGTTATCCAAGTTATCTGAAATATTCAAGAAAACTAACAACGGAAGGCAGGACGACCGAAACGTAAGACGTATAAGCGATAATAACATAACTAAGCAGAAGATGTGAGTGGAAAAGTGTGATAAATATGGCACAAGATAGGAAAAAATAGAAGAGATTTACCAGGACGAAGCCAAACCCAACTCATCTTCAACAATGTAAGGTACATAAGAACTTGGATTGGAAGTAAAGCATATATTCTTCATAAAACTCTAACACTTAACAGCCTTATTTCTCCTTCTCGAAAAATCAAACTTCATATTTCTAATCCAAAAGTGCCAAGATTGTATGCTTTACCAAAAATTCATAAACCAGGAAAATAAATTAGACCAATTGTATCAGTCATTGACTCTCCAACATACAACTTGGCGAAATGTTTAACAAAGGAATTTGAAAATCTACCAAACCAAATACCTTCCTGTTCTATGACAAACTCAACAAAATTCACAGAACACACATCTACAGGATGGTGAGGTCTTGGTTTCCTTTGACGTATCATCGCTGTTTCCGAGTGTCCCGATTCCAAATACCTTGACATACCTAAAGGAGTTACTCGAGTTAAATAGTTTTAATAACAAGATTGTTTCTGAGTACATCTCATTATCAAGATTATGTATGAAGCAAAATTGTTTTCAACTTAATAAGAATCCTCTGTCACCGTTCTTAGCCAACTTATTTATGAGGAAATTTGAAACCGAGGAGAAAAATAAATTCAGTTACTTTCCGAAGGTATGGTTAAGATATGTGAATGACATTTTTGCAATTTTCGATTCAAAAAATGAAAACCTAGATGATTTTATTAAGAACTTAAATAATAAATCTCAAAACATAGTATTCAGCAGAAATAATAAAAATAGATTAGATTTTGGTATTTTTAGAAAAAACACTAACACTTCGAGATACATTCCTAATTATTCGAATCATAGCTTCCAAAATAAGATGGCTAGATTAAATTTTATGGTAAATAGATTAATCAATTTTCCTTTAAACAAAGATAATTATAACAAAGAATTAAAATTAATTAGGGGGGTATCCGAAGTGAACGGTTATAATAAAAATATTGTAGATAAATTAATTAAGAAAACATAAGTTTAGAAAATTATTGAAAGAATTTTGGAGTTTATAAAAGGATTTGAACAAAAATAAATTCATTGTAATATCGTTTAATGCCCAATTAACACGAGGGCTAGACAAAATTGTAAAAAAGTGGACATTAAGGTTGTGTACAAACCACATAATAAATTAAGAGATGTCCTGGGTAATCCAAAGGATAAAGTAGATCAACATGAAAAGTGGGGATTTACGAAATTAGCTGTTAAGATTGTGATCGAAGGTATATTGGGCAAACAAAAAGCTCTATATTAACGGCATATAAAGAACACATTGCCCACATTAGATATGGGAGAAATGAAAAATCTTTGTGCATGCAATCGAACATTACCGCAATATAGACATTAGTAATTTAAGACTCGTTAAAAGTGTAAATAACATGAAAGCATTCAAATAGAAAAATGCAAGAAAATCATGAACCGGGATAAAGGACCTATTCCGTTCAGTTAACTTTTTCAATTATTAATATAAGGGCCTTTTTTCCCTTTTTTCTTTTTTTCTTTTTTCTTGTATCCTTTTCTTTACACGCTTCTATAATAAGAACATAGCTATAAATAGAACATAGTTTAGTTTTAGAATTAGATTAGCTCATCTCCTGATGATGATAACATGGTTAGCGAAACGTGCGTCGAGAACTTTAAAAAAGTGTTTCGGTGTTTAGTGGTAAATGTCTTTGAGTTTAGTCTAACAATTAACACTTAAAAACGGAAGATTGGCATCTCCTGTAATCCGATGATTGGGAGGATACTTGGATGAATGATCCATTAAAGGAGAGACCAGGCTTGCGAATTGCATTTCAATAGGCAAGAGTGTAAAATTCGATAAGGAATTTCCTCTCAGTGCCAGTTCTAGGATGGGTAGGGCTGGACACCTTCTGAGAGGTATTCTACGTTGGTCATTCGTAAGTCGGTAGTGTTCTTCAGAAACTTAAAGTTAAATTCATCTTTTCAAATTCAAAATAAGGTATAACACACGAACTTACTGTGAATTTAACCTGAAAAATCACGTGTAGACACGATATCGTTCGAAAGCAACATTTGAGGCACTGCCTTCCTTTCGTCTTTCAACTGAAAAAAAAACTGGGGAAGCTCAGGACGTTTTGTGTGGCTTTGGAAGATGATGCTGTTTCGTAGAGTACTTGTAAGAAGTGGTTCCAGCAATTCCAATGCTGGAAATTCCATCTTGGAATTTTGACTTAAATGATGCAGAAAGTCTGGCACAGCTAAAAAAAAGAGAACAATTCAAAAGGATAGTCGTTGTGTCTCCTATGAACTAATAGTTCAGGATAAGAGTAAAGGCTCTTGATGTTGTTCAGTCATTGTTCTCCAGAATCATTAAAAATAACTTTCGGAATAAGATTATGACGACCCGGGGCAAAAAAGGCATAATACTGATAAGGGAAACATGAAAGTAATTTCGCTTCAGGCCAACGTACAGCGACATACAGCAAAAATGACTTTGCAGACTATCACCGAGTTGGGTTCGGAGATTTATCGCATCCCGCGTATTATGCAGACTTGGTCTCTTCTGATTCCTGCAACATCACCTGGTTTATAGCACGTTTCACAGCATTTCAGCAAGACAAGTTTTTGTCGAATTGGGATTTGATAGTTGCTTGAAGGGTAGCAAAAGTGTAAATATTACGTCTGTATTAGTTTTTTTCATAAATAAATGTCAAAGGCAGTCGAAAACATCGAAAACAAGTTGGGGACTTAATACATAAAATTAAAATTCTAGTAATCGATTTTATGTCGGAAAAAACAATAAATTTCTATAATTGTTTTGATAAATGAATTATATGGTGGCAATAATCAGTCAGCTGTCCGTTCAGTGATGTTGCAATACATTGGTGTATATTATCATACAATTATTAGAAATTATCATACAATAACGCAAGAAATGAGTTACCAATATAATACATAAGAAATTCCTCAAATATAATTCCGCAATTTTAATTCTCATCCACTATCAATTCAAATACGTACTTCTATACAGGAAGCAAGTCTGAAACGCGTACGAATACGTGCACTCCATGCCACTACCAGCCCAGAAGAATTAATATTCGCCGTAGGGTAACCAAGATACTTGAAAAAAAAACACTGCGTATATGAAAGCTATTAAGCGCGAAGAGCTTTTAACGTGGCGATTCATTAACTTAACACAGTTAGAATCAATTACAATTTAGCAATAAAAGCTGAAAGAAAATTTTAAAGACAAAAGTGCAATTTAATTTGTTATTTTCTGAGAGTTTTATTGAGCGGCCGACGATTTCCGGAAAGTTGGAATGTCACATTAAAAGTGCCATTTGCCATGCCTTTCTCCTTTCTCTCCTTCTTTTTCCACAGCGCTGTTTGTGCAGTTTTTAACGAGTCTATACAGTAGTGGTCAAAAATATATTGATTTGTTCAGAGTAATTTGATTTTGTCTTATATACAAGTTATCTAAAATGAAAACATTTTGTCTGATAAAATAAAATGGAGAAGTATAACTTTCAGAACGAGTAATCAATATTTCGAAAGTTTATCTTGTTCAGTATCACAGGTTGTGATTCCTTTTAAAAATCATTCCCAACATTTAGAAAAGAAGTGTATAGTCCGTTTCAAGATATTTCGTGGTCTTTCACGTGGTCAGAGTGGTTTAACTTCTGAATAATTTTAGGCAAAATAAAATATTGTTAAAATATGATTAAATTATTATTATTATTATTATGTATGACTAAAACATTGTTTATTGGTTTGTGTATTTTGAATTTATTAGTACAATAAAAATTATAACTTAAATTTAATTCGGTTTCGCTCTCACTGTCCCTTTGATCTATATTAATAATAAGTGTTTCTATATTATTAGTAAATGATACATAGGAATCTTCTATTTTAATAACATGGATAAACGAATTTATACACCTTTCTTTGGGAATACTATCTACAACCTTCGTAATTAATGTTGCAGCACTTGCACTTAAAGTCGGAGAAATGTTTTCTGTTAACATTGGATTTTACCAGATGTCTTTTAAACTCTTATTTTATTAGGCCCGGCCCTGTTTACGTTTCTTGCAACTTTGCCGGGTTTCGTTAGAGCAGAGGTTGTTAAGAGTTTCTTGCAGTGAATCGGTCAACAGTATATCTTGAAACGCACTATAATAAATAATAATTTTCATTATTATATTAACCATCTCCTCTTTAAGATAATTGTTAATCTAAACAAGTATGGATATGAACACTTGCTTCTGGTTATATCCATCTGGTTCCTAAAATCCATCTTCCAACTTCTCCTTTCTAAGGACTGTAATATCACTGGAGAAATTTAATGAAGCTGGATGTTGCTGCAAGATAATATATTTTTGTACAAGAGCATTATCAGTTTGCCAATTTTCATTATTAACAAAAAGGTGTAGTGATTCTTAACTAAAACTCTATTTGCCCGATCTGGTTTACTGTGATTCTTTTCGGTTCGCAAAATTTAAAATTCAAAAACTGAAGGAAGTTATTAGAAAGTTATCGATGAGAATGAAAGAAAGTTCGCCAGGATCGCCTTATCGGACGAGGTTACTAAACATAAGTTAAAACAGTGTAGAAATGTTTATGCCAAGATCTTCTTTAAATGTTCATTAGAAGTGCTTGTCTTTTGTTATTTGCTTTGATCTATCTCCATTGCTAAAAATATACAATATACAAAAAATTGTTTTTTAAAAAGTTCATCGCCAGGCTTGCACCTTTGGTTTATATTTTCATTTGAGTCATATATTGAAGATCATCTCTATGGTCGTCGGCGAATTATATATATATATATATATATATATATATATATATATATATATATATATAAAATATATATATAAAATAAATAATAATAAATTAACTTGTAATTTAATTAATATTGACATTAAATCATTTTTACTGGGTGTTGGGATTTCTGTGTCATGTAGTATATTTAAGTAATCAATATTTATCTCATTACCATTACATATATGCAACCAGATATACTCGATAAAACGCCAAAGTAACGACTTGATTTTACCAACAACCTTTCAACATGCCTCGGTAAATTCGTATTTGAATTTATAACGCTTTACCTTATCCGACGTTGGCGAAATACACCCAAACCGTATTACGTTATTACAGAATGCCGTTCTTCATCTTCAATAACGGAATAAATCAGTTGCTCAGCCCCAACAAAATTAGATCTGGCTTAAGAGCAGATATTGACACGTTGCTCATAGCGGCGCGCTTAATCCTATTAACTTAAAATCGAAACCAATAAATTCTCATTACCCTCGGGCCCGGTTGATGCATCATATACGTTTCCCCTAAAAACGTCGAATGATTACACTTGGCCGTACAATGGCGGGATTATCCCAAAGTCTGAAATAAGTTGCATCCGAATACGCGAGGTATTATTTTTCGATACAGCTTTTATAAACGGAAATTGACGTCGTTGGAATGGCATTTTTTTTTCTTTGTTCTTTCAGTATTGATCTGTATCGTTGACTAGCTTCATAAATGATATATCGTAGCGGTAAATGATACTAATTTATTACATGAGATAATTTTAATTGAAAGTATAAAAAAGGATCTTCCAAACTATTGTTTTATTATTGAAACAACATTTGTGATTCAAAGCATCTCCCAGACATTTTCAATGATATTCAAATCTGGAGAAAAAGCAGGCCAGCAGAATTTCGAAATAAAGGGTGTTACAATAAGAGCGAAAATTTGAATCGCGCGCTATTTTGGCTGTCACAATTCGATATGTCAAGAATTGTGACAGATCGATAAGAGAAAGATTACAGTTAATAAATATGGAGCGCTACACGATACAACAACGCGTCCTGATTATTAAACATTACTATTAAAATGGTGAAAGTTTAGTTGCTATGATTCGTAAAGTGCTCAACTGTTTATAACAAACTTATAATAACAAATTTATCAACTGTGAAAAGAATAGTCGAAAAATTCGAAAGTACTGGTTCAGTTATTGGTGCGAAATACACGACACAAGATCGTAGTGATCGTTCAGAACAAAACATCACGGCAATTCGTGAGAATGTTTCCGAGAGTCCAGGGTCCTCGATTCGTCATCGTGCACAATAAATGGACATTTTAACAGCCAATCTTCACCGTATTTTCACTATTGTCCAATTGACTTAACAACTTCTGCCAACAGACCATGCACAGCGAAGAGAGTTCACCAATTGGATCATTGGAGAACAAGAAGTGAATGCCGATTTTGTGGACTCGATGGCTTCGTTAATAGGCACAACTGCCGCATTTGGAGTGCAGAAACTCCACGAATGATTCATGAAAAACAAATGCATACCCAGGGAGGGTATCAGGTACCTCCCGGGCTTTCCCATTTTTGTGGGGCCCATTCTCTCTAAGTTAATTTGTAACAGCTCTTGCGAAAACTGCATAACTGATTCTTGAAATTTATTTTGTTAAGCCTCATTAATAATTGTTAAGCTTCTTTAATAAAGTTTTGTAACGATACAGAATAAGATGGAGGGAAAAGTTACCTCGTTCAGGATGATCAGTTTTGTTTTTGCGTTTCTTTTGTAAATTTTTAAAAATTTAATTTATTAATTAAAAAAGATATCATCAAGAGGGGCACCGCCCTTTCCCTTCAGGAATTGGCGGTGGAGAGGGATATGGTGGGATTTCCCCTCTTTCTTCTTTAAAAAAAAATGCATACCCAACGTATCACTGTTTGGTGTGCGTCAACGGTAAATGGCGAATGTTATCGTGACATGATAACCCAGTTCTTTGTCCCTCAATTGGAAGATCTTGCGGTTGAAAGCATGTTATTTCCGCAGGACGATGTTACTTGCCATACCGCCCGTGAAACATGACGGTCTTGCACGAGTCTCTTCCTGGTCGTGTCATCTTCCGTTTTGGTGATCACAATTGGCTGCCACGATTTTGTAATTTAACACCTATGGCGTTCTTTTGTGGGTTTTTCTGAAGTCTTAAGTTTACGCCAATAAGCCCCCGACCACCCAAGGCTGAAATTCAATACTGTACTAATGAAATACCGCCACATTTATGCAAAACCGTTATTGAAAATTTCGCTAAAAGAGCACTCGTGTGCCACCAAAGCTGTGGTGGCCATTTATCAGAATTTATCACAGAGCTCGTCCATCCAAAGGCAAAGGGCAACATTTCTTCATCAACCGGACGCGACAAATTTTATGAAAACTTAAGAATTTATCAGTTTAGTTCAGTTATTCATAATTTTAATCTTGTAGATTTGTATAGAAAAAAAAATTGTAATTCATTATGAGAAAATGTTCAATTTTCAATTTTGTAAGAAAGAAGATTGAAAATATATATATATATATATATATATATATATATATATATATATATATATATATATATATATATATATATATATATATATATATGTATAATTTTAAAAATAATAAAAGCCCCGGCGAGGATGGCATTACGGCTGAGATGATAAAGGCACGAGGAGAACAATTACAGAAGATCATCAGCGAAATAATAAAATTGATATGGACAAAAGAGAAGATGCCGGCTGAATGGTCAAAAGCCTTAATCCTCCCAATATACAAAAAAGGAAATAGATCGTTATATAAAAGAGATCCAAGTAACTTGCTATGAATACAAAATTGAGCTGCATACTCTCTTTATAGACTTTAAGCAAGCCTATGATAGAATAATTAGGGAAAAAATGTATCAAGGAATGAACCAACTAGAAATACCCAAAAAACTCATTAGTTTGACAAAGATGACCTTGGAGAAAACAAGAGATAGAATAGTATGGTGATGGTGAATAGAATGGTGATGTATCGCAAGAATTCGAGGTGAGAAGAGGTATTAGGCAGGGAGACCCTCTGTCAACGACTCTCTTTAATCTGATACTGGAGGTGATAGTAAGAAATAGCAAGCTGAAAACTGATGACACAATATACAACAGTGAACACCAATGCTTGGCCTTCGCAGATGACCTGACTATACTGGCAAGAACCAAAAAGGAGCTAAAGAGAACCTTAAGATTAATAGAAAAAGAAGGGAAGAAGTTCGGCTTGGAAATAAATCAAAATGTCAAAATACATGGTGATGGGACAAATGCAAGATCTATCGGCAAAAGAGGGAAACATGACCATAGTAGCCATTGATGGAAGAGAATATACTTTCGAAAGAGTTCAGAAATTCTGCTACCTAGGAGTTACAATCGGAGAGGGCGGGCACGAAGAGCACGATCGAAAATACACGGTAATCGAAAATATGGAAGCCTGAAGGCACTGATGAAGTCCAACTATGTGTCTGGAAGCACAAAACAAAGAATCTATACCACAATAATAAGACCCCCAACAACTTACGCATGTGAAACTTGGACGCTAAACCGAACAGAGTAAGAGAAACTGAAAAGGTGGGAAAGGAAAATGTTACGAGCCATATATGGAGGAAAGAGAACTGAGGAGGGATGGAGGAGAAGAACAAATAATGAGTTGGAAGAACTGTACAAAAGTCCAAATATAATAACATTTGCGAAAGCGCAGAGAGTGAGATGGCTTGGACACGTGGAGAGATTCGGCGGAGGGAGAATGACAAATCTAGTGTTACGCAGAAGGGCAATAGGGAACAAGAGGAAGGGCAGACCAAGAAAAAGATGGATGGGTCAAGTGCAGGAAGATTTGAATACGATAAAGATGGGGGAATGGAAGGATATAGCAAACAATAGAAAGGAGTGGAGAGGGATAGTCCAAACTGTGCTGCAGAGGAACTGGTGAAGGATGGGAACCACATATGCAATGTTATAATATATATATATATATATATATATATATATATATATATATATATATATATATATATATATGTATATATATATATATATATATATATATATATATATATATATATATATATATATATATATATATATATATATATATATATGCATTATGTTATATTGTTCTTTTCTGTCTTGAAAAGAAAATGTCCTGCAATAAATTTACGATTATTATTTTTTGCTGCCGTAATTACTAATCCAAAATGAAGTCAATAAAAATACAGCTTTTGAAATATCGAATAAATTCTTATTTGTTGATAAATTCAGCGCTCTCCGCGTCACGTCCCATTTAATCTTCAACTGCCAAACTGGTTCATGCCGACATAAAAAAATAATATCTCCCGTCTACCGACAGAAATCTGTTCTCAAACAAAGCTTTCCAGCTTTTACGACGTTTTCGCCCTGTGCCATCGCTTCCCTCCAACTCCATAGTACATGCCGGCAACTTTTTACGCAATTTCGGACGTTTTCAGCTACCCCTCCGGTTCGTTCTCATATTTACAGTTTGATTTTTTGTTCACGGGCGCCGTATTCAACGTTGTTGGAGACATCAGGCACCTTCAATAATAGAAATATGTCTTATTTCGCTAGTTCTTTGAAACAAACAATTCGGAAATATTTTTGTAGACGTTTATTGGACTCGCTCTCTTTGTCAATTGATCTTTTGATGTTTCGTCTGTTTATTTGCTCAAACAAATTAATAATTATGTATCAATAGACATTGTATATTGCTTGAAAATAAAACAACTGACTATTTCGAAACAAATGTTTATTAAATGTAAAGAAAACACATGTTGCACAACACAAGTTGCGTCACTTGCTCTCTCACGTTCTTAACTTTTGTTTGATTTCGGATTCAGTTATTTGGATTTTGATTTGACAATTTTTGCTACTAACAAAGCTCTCTCCATTCAACTTTGTGCTTTTGCTATTTTACCCATACGTTGGAAAAGGGAAGATGCGTTGATCTTACACTCTGGTCACTCTGGCAGCGGTGAACGGGTTTATTAAGTGTAAAAACTATAGGGTCAACTTGTACGTTATCCCTTTTTTATATTGTCATTAGAGATTCTTTATAGAAAATTCCTTTCATGAATATTGTGATGTGGATTAAAATATTTTTAAATGAGACTACATTCATTTGATTTATTTCATAGGTCATTTATTTTCATTTTTAATCATTTAATCTTTTTACAAATTAATAACCTTTCGTCGTTTCATATAACTTTGGCTTTATCTCTTCAGTGATTACTCCGCACTATAAAAGTTGCAAAATAAAGAAGTTATTAACAGTTATAAAATTTGAAAACATACCTGACTTTTTGATATTCTCGACCACTGCATTGTTGATCTCGCAAAGTGAAGTCAATTTAGCAAAAATCATTTAATAAAAGCTGCAGAATAACAAAAACAAAAATGTTACATGTTACAAAAATTGTTCAAAATTGTCGCCATTTGTTTGGTTAGCACAATATCTTGTTCGGTGTACCCATACGTCACTACATGCGTCAAAAGCAAAATCCCGGTTTTCACAAGCATTTTCGATACGCTGTTGTAGTTCTTCTACAGTATTTACTTCTCCATCATGATAAACTAACTTTTTTAAATAGCTGCACAGAAAAAAATCGCAGGGCGTTAAATCCGGGAAGCGTGCAGGCCAAGAAATAGGTCCATTGCGCCCTATTCATCTGTTGGGAAATTCATTATTTAAATGTTCGTAAACTTATGTGGTGGAGCTCCATCATGGATAAACCAAATATTCTATCTAATATTTAAAGGAGCATTCTGTAATAATTGTGGCAGATTGTTTTGAAGAAAGTCTAAATAATTTCCAACTGTCAGTCGACCTGGAAAAAAGACAGGCTCAATAAACATGCCATTTACTACGCCAGCCCAAACATTTACTGAAAACACAATCATCAAAAACCCCTACATTCGCCTATAGTCATTGTATGGGCTGCAATGCCAGCGCGAGGAATAACCGGTCCGTACTTATTTGAAAACGGCAGGGGACGCGCAGTTACCGTCAATTCAGAGTGTTATATGGAAATGTTGAACAATTTTTTGGTACCTGTACTGCAAAACTTTGCTGGTTATGATCAAAGAACATGGTTTCAGCAGGACGGAGCTACGTCACACATTTATAACACGTCTCTGCCACGAGTTCGCGAGATTTTCCCAACCAAATTAATCTCCAGAAGAAGTGGCACAAATCGGCCTCCACGTAGTCCTGATTTGCGCCCTATGGACTTTTTTATTGTGGGGTCTATCTGAAACCGAAAGTTTACGTCAATAAACCGGGTTCTTTGGTGCAGTTAAAAGAAAATATGCGACACGAAATGTCAACCATCCAGAGATTATGTGTCGAACTGTCCTAAGGAATTTTGCGGTTTGTTTAGAGAGATGGCATTATTTTTAAGAAGTAATTTCCTAAAATGTGTATTTCAATAATTAATAAAGGTTTTTTTGGTGGACGTTTCTCTTTTATTTATGTCGCTATATCAAAAATAAACTTTCTTTTGGGATACCTGTTTTTAAGGGTATTATAAATTTCAAACGATGTTGACTGGTGAAGGTGACTGTTGAAAAATACAAAAATAATTAATAATTGCTTTATCAAGTCATGAATCTTTCGAACGAACTCGTATAATGCGGTAATGAGAATCATTTGTAAGGTTTCCTCTTTTGGAAATTCCTTTCTCCATTCATCTATACAAAAATCGGCGCTAAAGCACTAAAGTACGTACCTTAAAAAATTAAATTTCGGCTAGTTTCCTGTATTTTTTTTTAACATTTAGGACTTTTTTCTAATGCCAATCTGATGAAATCAAAAAAAATTCTGTTTGTCTTAAATAACCTTTAGCGAGATTGAACATAATTTCTTGCAAGAGGTTAGCAAATTTTAGCAAAAAACATCCTAATAAAGAGATCTCTGATATCAATATACACGTATGTCTAAAAGTTTGGAATATTTACAAATATAACATCAACGCCAATGAAAATCTAAAAATTGTGATGTATATTTATTTTGGATCGTTTTAAATGAAAACGTTTTTGCTAAAAATGACCGTTTTAAAGCATTGTTTTGCTGATAACACAGGTTTTTTGATTTTTGCCCATTCCGTTGATATTGGTATTTACACATTATTTCAGTTCTTTTTCAATTTTCAATCCATCCGTTTAAAAATATAAAGAAACATGATATCTGATTTTAACAGATCAATATTAATTTTATTGTTATAATAGAGCTTTAATCAAAGTGATATCGCGGAAATTGTAGGTGTTTCCTAAAGTGCCGTATCGAAAATGCATAAAAAATTCCAAAAGATAAATCGCCCGATCTGGATCGCCCCAGAAGTAGAAAACTATGTACAACAACTGCATAAGAGGTATATCAAGGGAGCTTGTTAGGTTTGAAGGAGTAAATGTTTCATGACAAACAATAACACGCAGACTGAAAGCGCTAAATTTACATCGCAGAAGACTTTTACGTGTTCCCAAACTAACCCTTCAACAAAAAAAATAAGATTGCAGTGGGCTCGAGAAATGATGGATCATAGTCCTAACTGGAATAACGCGATGTGCTCCAATGAGACCAGAATTGGCTTAGTTTCTGATTCGCGAACAACATTAGTTTGGAAAGCTCCAGGTCGACAAGCCCGATTAGAAACAGCTCAACCAAGTATTCCATTTGAAGGTGGAGCGTGATGTGCTGGGGTGGTATTATGAGTGGTACACGGTCTACTGGTTCTGGAGCGAAGAGTCAGTAGGGCTGTGTACATCGAGGAAGTTTAGATTCCTTTTGTGCGTCTGTTCCGAGGCGCAGTAGATGACGTGCTTTCATGGATGACAAGGCACTTCTTCATCGCACAGCAGCAGTACGAAATTTTCTTGAAGAGTAGAAAATAACCAAGTTAGTGCGGCTAGAAAATTCCCCTGACATAAATGTTATTGAACATACTTGAGATATTCTGAAAACACGCATTAAGAAATGAAACAATCCTCCTTTTACCCTGCGTAAACTAAAAGATGCTGCTCGTGAAGAATGGGAGAGGATTCCACAAGCCCAAATTAACCATTTAATCGACAGCATACCAAATCGCCTACAGGCATGCATACAAACCCATGGAGGAACTATTCCTTATTAATTTCATTGAAAGTTGTTCTTTTTATTTTTAAATTACTTGTGAAAGCAATTGGTACATTGTAATTTTTCGATTCCAAAATAATAAATCAATTTTACACACATTGGTCACTTGGTGTCGAGTTTTATTTGGTACCAGAGTTGTAATAAAATGATGATTACATAAACGAGTAAAAGAAAAACTTAATATCAATAAAAAAGTGAAATGTTTGAATATTTCAAACTTTTGAATATATGTGTAAGTAATGTTTAATCAGCATTAAATATTTCAAATTCAATATTGCAGTTGCGAATTTGCACCTTTTTTTTTAGAAGCTCTTGGAATTAGAAATATTTTTTTACTGCGCCGCTGACTTTTCCCATATTTGCAGATAATCGGAACCGTACTTTTCGCTCCGACAAATCCGCAGGAAACGGAAAATGGACGTGCGCGCCAAGAGAAGGGTGCGAAACGGGGGGTGGGTGGCTGTTTGATGGCGACCGAAAGAAAAATTAACTGCACCGGTACGTGCCCAGTGTGTGCGATATCCCCCGTACATTCCCCCGGCGATAATATTTGAACAATGGGAAACGGCGGGGAGAAAGTCGACAAATTGACAGTTATTTATTTGGTTTTTGACCCCCCGCCTCTCACTTCTTGCTCCCCTTTTCGCTCCGGCCGTCAGACTGCGGCGTCGGGGTGTCGGTCCATCGTTAGCTGGATCGGATTGTTTGCCTTCCGACGTTTATTAGGTTCGCTATAAAATTTGCGCGGTGTGCAAACACGTGCAACGATCAACGACAAAAGAAAATTAAAACCGTCATGGACGGAAGGCGTGTACACATAAGACATATCAGGAAACATTTGGTTTCCAACAAAAAGACAGCTATTGGATTTTTTCGATATATCAACCATTAATTTGAACATATAAAAATAATGCAGGGTTTTTTAAAACAGGGGGGCGACTCGGATCCTGAGGAGTAAAATCTCCGAAACTGATCTGCTGAAGGATCTGACGAAACATTGACCATTAAGCAGTGTGTAGTAAGTTTCGTTTTTCTACGTTCTTAATTATTTTTTAACCTTGGTATTTTGTTATTGTCTTTTTAAAACATTCATCTAAAATGCCTGTATTCTTCTCTTGTTTGCTTCGGTTCATCTCCATTCTTCGGCTCAACAGTCTATAAATGAAGGAAGAACCATCAATAGCGAATATTATATGGTGTTATTGGTACATTTGAAGGAAGAAATTGGGAAAAACGATCCCACATGAAGACCAAAAAACACTCTTTCATCAGGATAATGCACCGTGTCACAAGGCGCTGGCGACAATTGCAATATTGCATGAATTGCACTTCCCATCCACCGTATTCTCCGGATCTGGCTCTCAGCGATTACTACCTGTTTGCAGACCTAAAAAGAAAGCTCCAGCAAAAGACGTTTGGCGCCAATGAAGAAGTAATTGCCGAAACTGAAACCTATTTTGAGACCAAAGATAAATCGTTCTACAAAAAAGGCATCGAGATGTTAAAGAAGCGAATAAATGTACCAATCTTGAAGGTGACTATGTAGATTAATAAATTAAAATTTTGCCTAAAAGTTGTTCTTTTATTAGTCATCCTACTAACTTATTGAGTGATGTGTTATATATATATGTTAATCTAGGTGTTTCCCATAACTGATTTCCATATTGCTTCCAGCGAAATCTCTCTTTCACTTTTGAAGCTATTCGGAGAACTTGACAAACTGCTGACTATTTCTTCTTCATTTTCTCTTCTTTTCCATCTTTTGCAATTCAGTATACACCCTGAATGCTTTTTTATTTTTGTTTTATTTTTAATTACCCTGTATTAAATAAACTAAAACACGTCCCCGACGTTATTTCATTGCCTTTTGGTCTGTTTTTGACATCTACGTTACACCTGCGAATCACGAGAATGTTGAATGTATTTTGTAGCTTATCCTGGATCGTTTTATCAAAACAGAATTAACAGTCACCATCTTTAATCCCCTGTTATGTCTCAATTTTACGAAATAATCTTGCGAAGTTCCCTTCATAACTAAGTTCCAACTTTGTTTTCTTTGTCTTTCGCCGTCAAAACACCAGCTTAAATCAATTCACCTCAATATCAATCTGTTTAGATTTTCGCAGAAGTCAAACACGATACTTCCGAAAAACGTTTATTTATACAACATTTAATTAATGGCCAAACATCTGGCACGCCCGTCATAAGACATGATTAATAGAGCGCATATTTATGTGGAAAGACTTACAGAAACTGCACTTACAGTAAAAATAAACACTGTAGTTACTTTTATCTAGTTGGAGACTTTTTAAATGTTGAAATTTCGTTTTATAAGTTGATGTATTCATTTATTAATAAGTAAAATAAAACTACAACAAAAAGTGCAAGTTCTCATACATGCCTGAAAGAATCTATGCAAATTTTATAGTGATATACATCGCGATGGGTATTTTGATTTCTTGTAAATGTTCTTTCGCCGTTTAATTCCCGATTTCCTGTTTCTCGCATGATAATTTCAGATTACTAAAGTAGTTTAATAAAGCTAATGTAATGCAATAATAAGAAATGTCTACTGTTTACTGTCTAGAAAATTGTTTATTTTATTATTATTATATTTCGTCACGCTATATGTATTAGTTTATTGGCTATAAAGTAAGGCAAATATGCAAGATACCATGAAACTTAAACGATGTTTTACTGAGAAATGAACGCTTTTGTGATAAGGAGAAGAATCAGTAAGGGTTTCAAAGTATTCTGGTATATATATATATATATATATATATATATATATATATATATATATATATATATATATATATATATATATATATATATGTACCGAAAAAAAGGACAAAAAAATTGAAAAGTTTGTTTATGGATTTAAATAATAATAACTCTTCCAAAAATTAACCAAATAAAACGTTTTTCCTAAATTATTAGATTTTTAGACATTCATAACATCGTTTAAAAATTCTGAAAATCTTAATTAAAGCAATACTGTAGTATGGATGGATTGTTTTTTGAAAATATTGTTAATAGAGTTTAGTGTGGTGGTTTGAAGAATTGGCATGGTTTTAAAAGTATTGCAAACTTTAATGAAAGCAATTAAACTATTATGCAATTAAACAAATATGTATATAATTTTGGGTAGTGATTGTTTTTATTCTGAATTGTATAATCAATTCATGTAGTTTGCATATTATAATCTACTGTAATATATTATCCAATTTGGAGGAAATTTTATTAAGTATATTTAACAGTGTACTTTTTATTGAAATAAAACTAGTGATTTAAACAGTATGTATGTGTTTTGTTTTTCTAATTATGATTTAAATTGTTTTTTTCGCTAAAAAGATAATTACAAAATTAGAAAATATATTTTGGTTATTCAATATTTAACATTTCTCATTATTTTTGAAAACCAATATTACAAAAAAATATATACCAATATTACAAAGATTACTATAGTTAATATTACATAATTTTTTGTTTGAGTATTTATTATCTGCTAAAGCTACACAATCGTGAAATTGAGTGTCTTGAACGTTTCTTAATTTTTCATGTAACTGTATAAGCTTTACTCCGAACTTTATGTTCGGGACATATACGTACTTTTACCGTGAAAAGACAATTTTTACGGTTAAGTTGAACAAAACCTATAGTCTTACCACCAGAACTTTCTCGTGACACCCTATAAATAGTTTAATTATATTTAATAGAAGTATATTGTTTCTTATTTACATTTACATTATTATTATTATTTAAAAACTCTCACATTGATGCTTTAATATCTCGAACTTCAGCTGAATTGAACCAAATGTCATTTTCGAGAAAATCTGTGACTATAAAAATACCCAAAGCAAGTATATTATAAGAATTAGCGTTTATGAACCCTTTGATACATATTACTGAACTAAATTAGTAACCAACAATATTTTATTTTGCACTTAACCAACAATAATTTTGAAAGTATATATACAGGTAGAAACCGTTCACAGCACTGACGTGAAAACACTTTACTCTTAAGACGTCACAAACATGGCAGCTAATCGTGGCGCGTACGTAGTCACATGATTTTTTTTTAATTATATACATTTTAATTCTTTTATAATTAATTGTGACAAATTTTTACAAAGTTTTTCTCATCGATTATCAATATTATTTATGATAAAGTTTTAAAATAAAGTAAAAAACCGATAATCATTTTTTATTCCAAAACCCAATTTAAATGGTATTGATCTGGAGGAGATCAGGACGTTCCAACAGGACGGGTCCACGTTATACAGTTAAAGCAACAATCGATTGGACGGATTAGAGGAACAGACCTGTTGATTGGCCACTAATTATTTTCTTTGGGGTTAAACATAACCCCATATTTTGTTATTATTTAACATTTTTGGCATATGCCGATAAACCAGCAACTACTGACGCTTTGGAACTCAACAACACTCGGACAATTGTGGACATAAGATACTAATTGTTAGAAAAAGTAGTCATAAATTGGATTGACAGAATGCTGCCCTTTGTCAGAAGTAGCCGCGATGGACACTTGTCCGAAATTGTTTTCAAACATTAACGTCGTTGAATGCTATTTCACAAAAATAAATAGTTCCAAGGCATCTAATTTAGTTGTTTTATTTTCAATGCTTTATAATTTCAATGTAAATGGAAGATTATTTTCATCCTTCGTATTGCCCAGATTTTGTTCTAGGTGATTATTTTCGGTTTCTAGTATTAAAAAAAATGTTGCAAGGAAAGCGACTTGCATAGAACAAAAACGTCTATTTTGAAAAATGAGAAAAGGCGATACAAGAATTGTCGCCGTCGTCGTCGAATAATTGATTCCTAATACTGATATTTGTTTTCAGATTACGTGGTAGATTTATTAAACACATTTTGATATTCGTTTCAAAACTCAATAAAAGCCATAGCAATATACAACACGTCATATATAGCTTGTACGCATAATTGTAATTCACATAAATCTTCAGTTTACAAACTAATCAACGCATTACCCAATACACCAGCAAAATCACCAACTTAATCTAAACAGTTACAACATCATTTCCTGCTAAATTCACCTCAATTAAACTTCCAGCGCTCGCAAAGTAAACGAATTCATAAAACAGAAACCTAAACATTTCGTTTTTGCGATCATTTTTCGAACCAGATAACATTATAATCACCCGAAGCATATCGATTAATTGCACAATAAAATATAGTTGTCGCCGTTCAACTGTATTACTTTAATTTGCCATTAAGTTAATCGGAATCGATCAAAGTGTGCCGAGTAAGCCGCGTAATCGTACACGCACCGTCCATTTTTGCGTTGTTCCATTTTTATTTTTAAAAAATCTCTACCCGTTGCTTGATTTGTTTTAGCAATTAAATGCGAGAACATTTATCAGTTATCGCCCATGGGAACGGTGGCTGTACGAGACGCAGGTGCAGCAATCACATTTTTATTAATCACCTAAGTTGTAAAGAAAACTTTTCAGATTGTGGGTTATTCGCTTACTTGTTTAGTGCAAGTCGGTGTCTTTTGTTATTTTACATGTTGTTACGCGTGTTAGATAACATTTTAGTGTCGCCTTTTTTATTGTTACATTAGGCCATTGTCTTTGCAGAATTGTCATATTAAGATTGAATATTAATGAGCAGATATAAAGTTTTCTTGTGATTTTCTGCTAAATTTAAAATTATGTATATTGGGTTGGGAAATAAATTAGTACAATTAAGTGTAATTTGTCAAATGTTTTGTACATAATTGATTCTAATCAACTATATATCTAACTTTATTAAGCCGTGTTCGTAAACGTGATAGCGTTTTTCATCGCCTGGAGAACCTATCGAATCTGATTTTTTCCCATTATTGATTGATTTGTCCGTTATTTTGTGATAGTTCATTTTTAAACCTAATAAAACAAACTTTTACTTTTTTATCTAACACTTTTATTTTTTAACTTTGTATGATTCTAGTTTCGTAAAACAATGTTACATTATCAAACCTACTTTAAAACTAAGGTGTCACAGCTGTTTATCCTATGTACCTAATTTTACAATTTTATTGGGGTTAAGTTTTTACGATATTTTAAATAGTGGGGAATTTTGGAGATTTGTCTGATCGTTTAATAACTTTCAGACGGGTCTTTATTACAATTATAAACTTCAATCGCTTCTAAAATATTTAATTTTTTAATTTTTGGCGCTGTAGGTAAAATTAGGTACGCAGATTTGTGTTCTTTGAATCTGGTCTGAAAATTTCGGCCTGTTTATCCCACATACCAAGCAGTTACTACACTCGCTGCAATTTAACATATAAACTCCAGATTTTTTATTTTGGGATATTTTATCTTTAGCGTTAAAAAGTGATTTATTGGTTGACTGGGGGGTTTTAAACACTATTTGCAAATTATGTTTCCTCGAAGAGTGACTTATTTGTTCTGAAATCTTGCAGTATTTTTTTATCATTTGTTTGTTTTACTTTTGGGTATACTTGATGAATTAATAATTGTTTTTGTTTATTATTTATTAAGTAACTAATTTCTTTTTCATTGAAGGCGTTATTTTGTGCTATTCGTTTTATTTTTTGCAGTTCTATTTTTCGATTATTTTCGGATAATGGAATTGTGAAAGCTCGATGAATCATATATTTACATATGCTGCATATTTATGTGTAATGGGGTGGATTGATTGTTGTGTAATTGTTGTGCTTTTTTCCTGTATAGTTATTTTAAGGCGCTATCTTTCACGAAGTATAATATACGGAAATACTGCGAATATAATCCGAAAAATCAGTTGTAGAAGGGTAGACAGTTTCCAGCCTCAACATGAAGTAAATATTTTGGTAATATATTTGCGCATGCGTTGAGCCATATTAGATGCTCTGTTGTTGTTTAACAGCTGCCCAAAATTTCAAGGCCATTTTCATGATAGTGCAAAGTCCCCGTAAACAACATCCATTTGCACTTTAATTTACGTAGGCATACTTCTTTTCAAATGCACGAATTTAATGACGGCTCGATATTCGATTATTTCCATCTTTACAGAAACACTAATTTTGGCTGACACAAATAACTGTTAAACAACAACTGAAGATCTTACATGGTTGAAATTTTCAAGGTTATCTTTCAACGCATGCGCAATTATATTACCAGAATATTTTTGACGAGTAACGCCATCTTCATGTTGAGGTTGAAAATTTTTCAGACTACCCTTGTAGACACAGTGTCGTTCGAAAAGCAACATATGAGACACTGCCTTCTTATCGTCTTTCAACTGAAAAAAAGTGCTGCCAAAATTCAGGATCTGATTTGTGGAGTGTGGGGAAATAATGTTGCTTCGTAAATACTTGTAAGAAGTGATTCCAGCAATTTCGAATTGGAAATTTTGACTTAAATGATGCAGAACGCCCGGAACAGCCAAAAAAGTGAAATATGAACAAGTGGATTGACAACTGAAAGAAAATTCTTGTCATACACAGTTAGAGCTCGGATAGGAACTCCGATTAACACCGCAAGCCATTTCTAAACGTTTACACAAGCTGAAGACAAAATTCAGACGGGGAGTCACTGGGTCTATACGCTCATTATTGAGAATAAGAGTAGATGTTTTGATCTTGTTGTGTTATTGGTCTCCAGATTAAAAAAAATAACTTCCTTCATAAGATTGTGATCTGTAGCGAAACGTGGATCCTCTATGAAAATTCAAAGATAAGAAAATCATGAGTTAATCCTGGTGAGTCAACAATCAGTGCCGCAAAACCAAATATCCATGTCAAAAAGGTGTTGCCTTGTCTCCAATGCTCCTCCAGTTGCTCCAACTTGATCAAATAAACAGTGCTGACCGTTATTAGCAGAAATTGATTCATGTTAAGGACGCTCTGGAGGAAAAAAGGTCTTATACTAACAACGAAGAAAGAGAAATTATTTTGTTTCAGAACAACATAAAAAAGCCTCAATAACAATATCACATCAAAACAAACAAGTATTTTTCGACCTGGGATTCGATTGTTGCTCGAAAGGCGGCGAAAGTCAATAGAAAGTGAAGGAATTTATATCGAAGACATATGCTTGTAGTATTTTGTTTTAAATAAACGTCAAAAGGCCGAGAATTATGTTGTGGAGCTGATATTTTCATTGTGATTTTTGAAGTTGATGAAAGCTCGGTAGAGTATTATATTTGTTACCTAATTCTTTAGGTAACAAATATACAAACATGCTATTTACTATATATATATATATATATATATATATATATATATATATATATATATATATATATATATATATATATATATATATATATATATATATATATGTATAGACAATTTTTGAAAGATGTTTTAGATATTTTTATAACTCATGACCAAAAGAAGTTTACACTTTAATTTGATCATAGGTGTATACTCTCAGAAATATTCTGTGGAAAACAAGAACAAAGCGAAACGAAGCGAACAATAAACTGAAAGAGATTATTTTTCAATCCTATATTTTATGCCAGTTTATTGTGATATTTCCCGAGTTAAACTGTAATCAAAAATATCGAAGAAAAATAAAGAATAAAATAAATAGAAGAGCAAATAAGATGCAATATACATATTATGTTAAATTAGCAATGCCGTCTTTATGTTTATGTGAAGGTAAAATGAAGATAATTTATTCGATAATGTTGATGGGAGAGTTCAGAGCGTAAACTGCCGCAAAAATGGTCATAAATTCATTATAAAACAAAACACAAACTATCTGAATTTTTGCATTTTCGAACTAGACGATATTTACAATTCAAATTCGTTAACAAAGAGTTCTCCTGAAAGCCCTTACTGATATTAATACACGTATACAATGTAGAACAGTTCAACCATGGAACTAATGATTCCATTGTATTCGGTTCGACGTTTTTCCGAAAAAACAGCCAACCAACCGGGTTTCGATAGATTTTCAGTCTGAACCAACCGAACAAAGAACGTGTAAACTTTAAGGAAGAATAACTTTTGTTCAATGTTAAACATAGGATAAAAAACAAAGGAACTACATTATCTCTTTAACTTTATAGTGATTGGGTTTCATTGTTAGTTAATTAAAAAAACTGATTCTTGAAAATACCATAAAACTTTGTGAATCCAGCGTTAACTATAGATTACAAGAAATATAGGTAAAAAGTTTAGTAAAGTTACCAGTCATTAGATACAAATGAAAGCATCGAAAAAGTAAAATGTAGGAAATATAGGTGTATAAAGTCACCAGCGAAACAGACATAGACGTAAATGGAACAGTGACAATAATAAAAGAAAACAGATATTATGATATGTAATACGTAAACATTAATGCGATCGAAAAATATTTAGAGATTTATGAAATTAAGCAAAAAGCCGCAAGAGAAGGGAACAGAATTAGATAACACAGGTCGATATGATTTTGTTTGGTTGACAGGTTGATATGTTATTAAAACAACTTTTTGCAGAAATAGCGTAACATGTCCCATTTTCAAGTATCTGCTTCTCCTTTATATCATGGGCTCATTGAAATTATTCCTCCGTAGAGGAGGTATTTCCACAATATTCTACGAACTTTTAAGGGCAGTTTTAATGTTTTCTATAGTTTAGTTTGTTTCTGTCTCGTTTACACTTCAGTCAAGTGTTTAGGTCGATTTTACATAAAATGGTAAGTTCTAGTCGTCGATTTTGCAAAAATCCAGCGGATAAGTTTTGTTATATATGCGGATGATTACTTTTTAAAGTCATAAGCTAGATCTATATCCGTGGAAGTAAAAAAAAGCCTATCTTTTATATTTTAACATTTTAACAGCAGGCATTACGCCCATTACTCGTACGCGGGGCATTTTTTGCGTATTTCATAACGTCATAGAAAATAATCTATAAGAGATATCGATTTGATTATTTTGTATTGTATTATTGTGCCGTTATATTATTTGTTTATGAAATAAAATAGTCAAATAATGAAATAAAAGTTTTATTATTTATTGTTGAATAAATCACATTTTTTATAAAAAAAACTCTAGGTTCATTACCGCATTTGTACTACCTATCTCTATTTTATACCCAGCCAACAAATGAAAGAACATTTTTTTCCACCATTTCATCGATTTTCGATGGAGAGCATAATACGACACGTATTGTTCGTTCAAATCTACGCCGATTTTGTTAACATTGTAGTCAAGTTCGCAATCTGATTTGATCCTTTTAGTTTTGCCGCCTTTTGCTTTTACTTCCACTTCTGTTCAAGATGCTGCATGTTTCGCAGAAAGGAAGCAAACTTCACGCTTGTCTTTCCACTTACAAGCTGTCATATTTCCTCTATGACAGAAAGCCATTTCATCGACCTCTAGTACTTGGTTTCGCCACTCCTGCACGAGTTTGAGCCACAATATGTCAAGTGTTGTTGGATTCAAAAAAAATCGGTTCATATACACATTATGCAATTTCTCTAAAAATGGTTATAGTAAAATAATGACGATTTCGTCCACTGTTCATTCTCAATGCAATGCGTATCTAGTTTCAGAATCGCACAGCATATACATTTTCATGCCATATTTATCCGGCTTATCTTTATTGAACACTCTAAAATGGACGTCCTCGAAGCACAGGTTCCTTCATCAATTGTGAGATTTTCATTGGGCAGTTAATAAGTTTCACATAGCTGGCATAGTTCATCAAAGTAGGGCCTCAGCTTGAAAAAAAGCGTCGTAGTTTTTCTCGCCACGTGTTATATAATTATTGTTGTCGTTTAGATGCAGACAGCTATATACAGCGGAAAGCAGTGTGTATAATTGGCGTGGTCGACCAGTAGGAGTCAAACGATTTCTTTTGGACTAATGTCATATGTAGGCTGATACTGAAGAATCGCTTCAACTCTTTTATGGTGACTGGCTTCCAGTTGGAAAGCATAGTGCCTGGTTTAAGCTGTCCCCTTCTAACTAATTTGGCTCTCATCTAAGCGGCGAACCGATTGGTAATTAAATAGTATAGGAATGCGACACGTACTGCATACGAGACTCGCGACTTGTATTAAAACCGCAATCACGTATTGGGTACGTGCTTCGCTGTTAAAGTGTTAGGTACCAAATTGGAGACTAAGATAAAAGATGGGCTCCTCATCTTTGCTGTATGAGTTGTCATATACATTGAGATCGAGTGGATGCATCGCAAGAAAAATTCTATGCCGTTTGCTGTTCCTGTGGTGTGGAAATAATCTACTGACCATGTAAGTGATTTCCGGAGATTCTAATTTTTCATCAGGATCTAATCCACAACTTCCTGAGAACACCAGTTGTGATTCAACATTTTTAACATCTACCAGCGAACCTCACTTAATAACTCATAGAATGAATTAAATAATTTGGTACGTGACCTGGGATTGTCAAAACAAAACTCGGAACTTCTTAGTTCCAAATTTTAACAGTGGAACATGTTAGATAAAAATGCAAGTGTTTCATTTTACCGAAACGAAAACGGAATGTAACATTTTCAAGTTTTTATAAAATGGAAGGATGGTTTAATGAATGATCTTAATATGTAACATGTACCTTCCGAATGGTGTATTTTGTTAGATCCGCCGCAATACAGCCTAAAAGCAGTTTTGCTTCATAATGGAAAGAAAAACCCACCTATTCTTTTAGCGCATTCAGTGATAATGAAAGAAACCTATGACAACTTAGCAACCATACTAAATCGCGTTAAATATGAACAGTATCGGTGGGATATTTGTGGGAATTTAAAAGTAATTATATATGTAAAGTATATTATATATTAATATATTTGCTAGGACTTCAAGGGGGTTTTACAAAGTATTGCTGTTTTTTGTGTCTATGGAACAGTAGAGTAACAAAAGAACATTACAGTTTGGCCTCAAGATTGGCCTCATAGAACGCCTTTTAAACGTGGCACTTCAAACATAAAATATTCATCCATTGTGATTTGCAGTTGAAATTTATTTCCATTAAGTTTTTCGATATCCTATCTCAGTAGTTTTCTGCCGTCAGGATGGTAGGTGGATTGAACTTTTATATGTTCGTGTACCATTTCTAAACAGGCTCCTATCATTTCGACTTTGATTTTATTCCCTTTTAACGGTTCAGTTACTAGAAACATTTTCACCAGTAAGGCGCCGCCTCCACCTATTGTATTTGCTCTGTCATATCTAATCGTTTGGTAATTCGGATTCATGATCCCAAATTCCTATAGGTCGGTCGGCACCTTGTGTCTTGTAGTATAAAGCAAAAAATAAAAAGGCAATAAAAATAACAGAAAAAATATCACATTTTTTTTATTTATGCTTCTACATACTCCGTTTCTCCCCCAGGTAAAAATAAACATAGGAAAATTAATTTTTAATACAGTTATCATTTATTTGGATAGACTATCTGACGTATTTCTACAGATTAGCTTTAATGCCACTCCTAAAGTCCGCAATAAACATTGCCGGGTGGCAAGGACAGTTATTCGGAGGGATAATTTTCATTATATTTTCATTTTTAGGTAGGGGAGGGGCGACCCTTGATTACTCACAGTGCCATTTTGTGCGAATCTTGTAGTTTTAGCTTTTATTACACTTTGGGGTGCAAGTAGTAAGACTAGCTCAATACCGGAGAGTTTTACGATATTGTTTTCCGCCGGATTTCCTTCGAAATAGAAATAAGGAAAATTAGTTTATTTATCTTCAGTTTTCCGTCTCCGGGTACTTTTTTTAATACTGGTAATATAGTTGTGTTATTGTCAAGGAATATTGGTTGTTATTATTAACGTCCAATAAACTAAAGCAAATGCAGGATCTTTAAAAATGAGTTTTTTTTAATGGTTATCTGGTACATATTTGAAATGGGTTTTTTGCATTTAATCTCAAAATCCACATGACATATAAATGTGGACTTAAACTACGACATACGATTATTGGTTTTAGAACAGATGCCATAGAAGCAAAAAAGAAGAAGGGAAGGGCAAGTTGTAGATTCCCTGACTAGAATATTTCTTACACTGTATATGTATGTATATATATATATATATATATATATATATATATATATATATATATATATATATATATATATATATATATATATATATATATATATATATGTATATATATAAAATGTGTCGCATTTAAGATGAAGACACTCACACACACACATATATATAAAATACCAAAAAGTCTCCAAAGTCAGTATGCTAAGTCTAAAGTCAGTCTCAGTATGCTCAGTCTAAAGTATGCTATATAATGGGAATATTTTTTTCCAGATTATTTTAAATATGTATACTGGGGGTAGCACTTTTTTTAGTTATATTGGAACGCAATATAAAGGTACTATAATTTATACGTTTAACATATTATTTACAGCATATATCATATTGGATCTTTTCTTAGGTTTAGGTAGAGTCGAGATACATCAAAGAGATATGAGCTAAAGGTATTAAACGAACATAAGGAAAAAGCTGATACTTCCATTATACCATTAAGGCGTGGAACGCTATAAATCTCGCAAGAAATCAAGCAGTTATCACGACTCTATCAACAATACCGAAATGTCGTTTAGATAAAGCGTTTCAGTCTCACGACGAGCGACACTTCAATCCGACTGCGACGTCCTTATCACTGGCGAAAACTCCTCATTATTCTCGAAATAGTTCGGTAACCGATGACGCCGCTCCACGGGATTATTGGCAAGCCATTGTTTTTGCGAGCGGTGGACAATAAAGGGCCGATTGTTATGGTAATTTTTTCCGAGATGGAAACTTTAACCTTCCGAAGATGATTTCTGTATTGTTTATATGCAAAGTGACCCCATTTTTTTGTTATTACTTTTTTTTTCGCTTTGCCTTAAAAATCGATGATGTTGTAAAAAGATAGTCTGCATTTAATGCTGCTAATATTCAAAGTCTGTGCGCTATACAATTTTTTTGTACTGTCATCGCCATTTAGTCAATGGTTCCAGAAATTAATGGATATTCTACTTTATTGATCCAATTCCATTTTCTTTAGCCTGATTTTTAAGTTAGTTTTTGAGACTGAAGTGTTGGGTTCTAGTTGACTCAGGATGTTGCCAGATATTTTACTTCGTGGCCAGGGTAGGAAGTTCTATATTCTGATGAGAGGAATTCTTGCGAAAATTCATGGAAGTTAATTTGATAATTTAAGAAACCGGATGTTTTAGACCGATATTTTAGTCCGTGGCTATAGTAAAAGATTTGGTATATTTTTGACGAGACGATTTTTTTCGAAATTTGTCGGACTCTGATTTCCTGGTGAAGCTGGTTGTTTTTAACGAACTAGGGCGTGTTGAAAGCCATACGCAGAATTTAGTTTTGGAAGACCTGGAGTTGTTTGGAGGAAGTGATTGAGAGGAATCCAGATCAAAGTTGAGATTCTTGTTCTATGTAATGTCCTGATAAATCCGGAATTTTATTTTGAGCTCAACTTTGATATTTTTGCATACTAGGTGATATTGAAGGTTGATGTAGCAGTTAATTATCTTATCAACGATTTATCTCAAATAAACGAACGTTGTAAATAGCTTGATAGACCGTGTTCATTACGTTTATATGATATTTTTAATATGAAAAAGCTTTCCGCTCTATTACTGCAGTGTTTATTAACAGTTGTCCAAAGATGTTTTTGAGTGAATATCTCCAAAAATGTTTGGACTTATGTTTTACTGGTAAAAAACCGATTTTATTGGTATGGTGTTCATTGACTAGCTGGCAAAGGCCAGGATCATCACTGAGGAATATTCCGCTCAACTGAACCAATTGAAGAGTTCTGTTCAGACTAAACTTCCATATCTGGCCAAAAGGAATGTGCTCTTTCCACGGTAAAGTTCATATTCATACGTCTCGAGTTGATGTTGTAAAACTGCATGACTTATACTTCAAAGTTCTTCATTAGTCGCCGTATTTGACGGATCTCACTCAAGATCTACTGAACACTGCAGTGAATACAGCAGTAGTGAACATAACAGTGTTGCCGGTATTAAGTCTCAAAGTGCTGATACTCTTATTGAAAAACTTTGTACATCGATGGACACCAAAAACAAGAATAGATTTTATCCAAAAATAAAATAAAACAATATAGTTGCAAAGTTAATATATAGTTAAAAATATAAAAATATTAAATTAATTTTTTGTTGGAAATTGATAAACAATATTAAACTAATAAACCCACCTTTGCCGTAGTGTCGATGAATTCTGATGTCATTATTCAAGCGCGTACCGTAATAAAGCACGTTTTATCAGAAATCGAATTATCAGCTAATTTGCATGTATTGGCTGATGACACCATAACACAATTGAGGAACGCTACAAGCGTTAATTTCTTGATAATGTCAACGGAATATTACTTAATAGAGGCATTTGTATTAGCGACACAGAGAAACGGCGAACTTTATTTTCAATTCCTGCTGCATGAGCAGCGTTACTTGCCAGAATCGATTTCGACATTGTCTTAGCAGGAAGGGGAGGAAATACGAGAACAATATCCTGCAGATCGGGGATATATTTTACACTCACGCTCGTATAAACTCTTTTTTTTTTAATAAAACTTTAATTACACTTTAATTAATTAAATTTAGCTTTTATTACACAGTCAGTTCAAGACGCTGGTATCCTAGAGATCGTTAGTTTAAATGAATAAAAAACAGTTCGCAAAATTGTTAATCCTTTTTTTTAAATCCTAGGCCTATTTTTTGGAGTAAGGTTTTTTTATTTAAACTGATTGTCCTGGTATATACATATTTCTTTCTCCATCTCTTCCTAATCTGTGTCATTTGCAATGTTGTGTGCATTCCCACTCTATTCCTATACTTTTTGCTCCTTTTTCAAGCCTTTCAATTCACCTTTTTCTCGGTCTTCCTAAATAAGTTCTCCCGTTTTTGTTATCCCTACAATTCTAGATTATAGGTGAAATTTGTTCTTTCTTTTTTAATTATACATTATTCTCTATCATTATCTTTATTAATTTCCTTTTCTGTGTTCCTTAAAGCAAATATATATACGCATTGATGATTTTCAGTACTTTTGCCTCCGATTGTACTTCGCATATACACTCAAATCATCTTCAACATATTAATCATTTTTCCTGCTTTTCGCATTCTCTCATTTATTTCTTTTTCTATTTTGCCATCAGTTTCAATTGTCGTTCCAAAATACTTATAATTTTTAACCTATTGTATTTCTTTGTCTTTGAATCAAATGTTATGTATTTTCTGTTTTCTTGATATAATCGTGTTTTTTTTGTTTTATTTATATTAATTTTCATATTTATTTTTCCTAAGTTTCTATTTAATACTGTCGTCTGCGAATATTAATTCCCTCAATTGTATTTCTTTCATTTTCCAATATCCCAACTTTAAGGTTTTCATCTTTATTTTCGGTTCTTTTATGGCTCCGTTTAGAAATATTGAAAATAATACAGGGTACAAAACACATCCTGGTTTCTCTCCTATTTTCGTTATATACGCCCAAGTAAATTAAAGCCGAAATTGATACCATTGCCTTTCAAATGTAAGAATTTAATGACGGCTTGATATTCGATTTATTCTATTTTTATAGAAATACTAACATTGATTGAAAATGACTGTTAAACAAATCTAATATGGTTGAAATTTTCAGGGTTATCTTTTTTTTTTGGTTATATTTTTGATGAGTAACGCTGAGTAATATTGAGACTGGAAACTTTTTAGACTACCCTCGTATGGATATATATATATATATATATATATATATATATATATATATATATATATATATATATATATATATATATATATATATATATCTGTGTATTCTTTATTATTTCTATCGTTCTTCTATCTATTGCCAGTTTTTTCAGTTCTTTCCAAAAACCTTTTCTTCTTATTCAATCAAACGCCTTTTCTAGGTGTATAAAATATAGATGCTTCTCTAGTTTCCTATGAATTTTGTTTGGCTTGCCTGGCTATGATTATTGGGTCTTGTGTACTTCTTCCTGTTCTAGATTTTCATTGGGTTTCCTTCGTAGTTTTTGCTATTTGATTTTTTATCCTTTTTCTAACATTCTAGCCAATATCTTCCCTGATATAGCTGATAACTGTTCTCCTTTATATATTGGCAATATGATTCCTGTATTCCACTCTGTTGGTATTTTGGTACTCTTTACTTTTTATAATTCTTATATTAGTACTAATGCCCAAAAAGTACTAATATTTAGATTATTTGGTGTCCGAATCTAGAGTGTTAAATGCGCTTTCAACAACTGTTACATACTTCTGTTAGTACCTTTCATATTGCTTGCTGGTTAGCTTTACAGACTGGGAAGAAACCAACGTAGAAGTCCTCCCAAAAAATATCCGGTTTTGTCCAGCCTGGGTACTTGTAGGAAAATTTTTTGCTGAATTTAACAACCTTAAACTCTGATGCGCTTCTAACCATCACTCTCACTTCTAACAATGTTTGTTCATTGATGTTTCATTACCAAAACATAACAAGAAGTTATTGTAACTTAGTTGGGAAGTATTATCGTCTTGATTACCTAGTTCTGATATTGCAATGTTAAGTGACAATATCAAATTACACTTGAAAATATAATTTTTTACAGAATGAGATTTTAAGTTTTTATGAAATTGCATACGAATGGCAAATATTAATCAACAAAATGGTTAGATACTACTTTCATCAAAAAGTAAAGTGATTTTTAAAACAAAACAAAGTATGTATTTATTCATCCAAAGTAAAGTAATTTCCCTCACTGCAATACACTTTTTTTAAACATTTTTTCCAGTATTCGAACCAGTTCGACTTCTGGTATTTTCCTCAAAGCGGCCGGCGAACTATCTTGAGTGGTTTTTATGCACTCAAAATATCGTCCACAGAGTGTATCTTCAATTGAGAGAACAGGGAAAAGTCACATGGTTTCATATTTGGTGAATATAGTTCTTGCGGAATGGTATTTGTTTGATTTTTAGCGATGAATTGACAAATGCGAATTGCAATGTGTGATGATACGTATCGTTAAATTTTAGAATGGAGTTACTCAAATGGTGTGTTTTGCATTAAATACAATTCTTGATTAATTGTTTGGCTCATTGGAGGGAACTCTTTGTGGATAACACCATGACAACTGGTGAAAAATCAAAGAAAAAAATTAAGAAAACTTAGATTTTTGATCATGGTTTTTTCGGTTTTGGTTTGGTTTGTCTTTTTTCTGGGTTATAAGCATAGATCATAATAATTATGCACTTTAGAATGTTATCATCCAAGGAACGCATCTCTTCAGCAACTTAAACATGACGATGCTTTTAAAAAGTCAGTGTTTACGGAATAAGAGGAGAAGATACATAAGACAAGCCTAAATTGTTCTGGAAAACTGATTGAATTGATTGAAATAATATTTCAGTAGGATCAACAATGTGTTTAATACTTAAACCGGCGATTATTCGGTACAAGATTCTTAATTTTGGTAATACTTCCTTCATTAGTTGTCATGAAAGGTCTGCTTGAACAAGACTCCTCTTCAACTGCTTCTTTATCACAAAAATCATTGTATCAAGCATTTTTGTTCGTATAGCTTTATTGATGTGGGTAAACTTACTTAACATGTGTATTGCATCAGCACCAGATATGTTCTTTTAGACAAACTGTAAAATCAATTCTTTGCTCGATAAATTTATCCATTTTAAAAATTCGACGACAAAAATGTTTAACAATTGCAAAAAATGTTATAATTTCTAACTTAACAAGTAAAATAATATGAAACTAATGTCAGATGATAAGGACAGTCATATCAAATTAAAAAACACATGGTTGTATCGATACATAAAACGGGCAAATTTTTTAAAAAGTCCCCGTTTGAAACTTTTTGATCACTGTATAAGATAGTATAGTATAGAAGACTGTAGAATATATTCAACACTTTTTGATCACTGTAAAATATAGTATAGATGACTGTAGAATATAGAATAGAATATAGTATAGAAGAGTGTCGAATATAGTATACTGTAGAATATATTCAACACTTTTTGATCACTGTAAAATATAGTATAGATCACTATAGAATATAGAATAGAATATAGTATAGTATAGAAGACTATAGAGTATAGTATACTGTAGAATATATTCAACACTTTTTGATTACTGTAGAATATAGTAAAATATGGAAGTGTTAATACGGAAGAATGGGCTTGGACTCTTATGAAGTTTTAGGTGTCTAGCATATGTAGTTTCTCCCATATCAAAAATAGAAGGGGATTTCGTAAACATGTGATTTTGGCAGAAAAAATCAGAATTAAAAACACGCCATTGATAAAAAAACATCGGGCTGATAAATTATTTTACGAGCTGAAACTGTTGTGTTATAATTTGATGAAATATACAAATGATGCATAAACTGTTTCAATATTTTCACAAAGCTGATTCGTTGAACCGTGTATTTTCGAGTTTTCCAAACTATCTCCCATACGTTCGATTTTTTTTTTACCAAAACGGAATTTTTCACCCGTTCAGCGTTGCAAAATCGAAATTGAATTACTTGTCGTTCGTTCATAATTTTAGCGCGCAAAGGCCACCAACAATTTTCGGATACAGAACCGTCCCCTCCGGCTGAAACACTGACCATCATCCACGGCGCAGAGATAAAAGCAACGTTAACCGATAAAACTTTTATTTCCGGCGGCTGTTTGTATCAGGACCGGACTTCGCACGCGCACGCAAACAAAACAAATTAATCGCTGTCAAATATTTGTTTTCCGAATTATTATCGAGGCAGACCGACGGGCAAATAGCGCTAAGTTAAATAATGGGCACGCCCTGGGCTCGGACTACTATAAATACGGAACTGTGAAGGGTTGATTCGACCGGAAAAAACTTATCTTTCGAACAATATTAGCCACCTATTCCGTTCAGATTGGATACGACAGGCGAACTAGACAAACAATGTTTGCCCTGATTTAATCAGGCATCAGTTTTTGTATAGTTTACTTCAGTCTATTTAACTGAATTCGTTGGTGTGAAAACAAAGTCGAGAACCATTAAAAAGCACGTGCATATATAGTTACTGTAATCTTTAACTCTTCTTCTGCTGCCCTTCATGAGGTCCAACTTTGAATATACGCATCATTCAAGTCCTACCATATATCTCTGCTTTGTGCCAAAATCTGCTGGCTACGCTCGCTCTTCTCTAGACCCATGGTCTCCATTGCTGTATTAGGTTATGCCATTTACTGTCTTTCAGCTTTGCATTATGAATAACGAAACTCAACATTTAAGTTGCCCCACTTGCTCTCTCACATACTTAACTTTGATTTTACTTTGGATTCAGTTATTTTGTTTTAAGTTTGACAATTTTACTACCAACATAGTTCTCTCCATTGCTATTTATGTTTTTGCTATTTTGTTCATGTTACTCATTGTAAGAGTCTAAGTCTGGAAGCTATACGTTAGGACAAGGAGGATGTATTAATCAGACAATCTGTTCTTCAAATATTGGACAGCATCTAACGATTCAACAGTAGCAACATCAAAGAAGTGGTACATTGCATATATATGCCATCCGACAGGAAGTCGGCGAAAGTATGTGTGGTTGACTGTGGATAGGGTTTATCTATTCTTGTCGAGAGAACATATGTCGGTACCCTGAAGAGCCTGAACATCAAGAAGCGCAACATATGCCCTCCAATTGAGGGAATGGGTGGGGCTCGTCCCCAGTCAAGCACCTAATAAAATGTTCATTTGGGCGGAGACGCAGGTTGTTCTGTGTTCCACATGAGACTGTGGAACCTAACAGTTGGCTGTCTGTGACACTCAGCTACTGTTGTCTAATTGGACGCTGTCCAAAGAAGTCTTACATTGCATATTTATGCCATCCGACGGGAAGTCGGCGAAAGTATGTGTGGTTGACTGTGGATAGGGTCTACCTATTCTTGTCGAGAGAGCATATGTCGGTATCCTGAAGAGCCTGAACATTCGGGAAACCAAACATATGCCCTCCAATTGAGGGGATGGGTGGGGCTCGTCCCCAGTCAAGCACCTAACAAGTTGTTCATTTGCCGGAGACGCAGGTTGTTGTGTGCCACATGAGATTGTGGCACCTAACACTGTGTCTGTGACACTCAGCTACTGTTGTCTCATTGGACGCTGTCCAAAGAAGTCTTACATTGCATATACATATATCTATATATATATATATATATATATATATATATATATATATATATATATATATGCAGACCTTTTATACCTAATTTAAATTTTCATGGATTAATTTCTCTGTTCTGCTATCAGATCTATACGAGCTGTCTACAACTTCAACTATCACACTGTTTCTTCTCAAAAAATCTAAATAACATTGTATAAATAACTTTTTGTCACACAAATATTGCCACATTTAAAGTTGCGTGAGAACTACAACTGCATGAGAACGATTGGTTTTTCTTAACACATTTAAAATATTGGTATAAATTTCTGATTTTTTTACTGACTTTTTACCATTTATAAAAGCATAAAATCTACTTCAAAGAACTGTTAAGTCGTCAGAGTCGAAACTTTTTGATCAACCCACGTAAATTCTCAATGCCATTTTCACCCTCATAGCAATAACAACACGAATAAGTTACAAGCACCTGCAATAAATATTTTTCCATCGCATTACACCTTCGACATGTCCTAATCAAATTTTCCTACGCATTGCCCATAATCCGGAACGATAAAGGCTCTGCTTGAAATAAACGTTCTAGTTTCAACCACCGGATCGGTGCAAGAAAAGAAAATCTTTTTTCCGATGACGCTTTTCTAGACCATAAAACCGATCAGCCGAACGAAATAATTTCCGACTTCGGTGGAATCCTTATGCATGGAATCGGTCGTTGATAAATAATAGCCCTCGGAGAGGTTTTGCACGCATCTGTGGGGATGGTCTTTACGATTATGGTGACGATTTCGTAGATTACGTACGATCGGCATTTGGAAATAGAATGAACATGAAGTCAAAATATTAGGAAGTTAATAAAAAAATAAACTCTTCAATAAACTATCAAAGATGCTCAATAACACTTCAACAGAAATGACGAGGGTCATCGCATATACTTTGTAATACTATGAAAAAATATCGTATATACTTTTTTTGGGAAATATTTTGTCCTTTCACATTGGCAGAACGTTGGTCTTGAAATATCTTAAGCAAGTTTGCAGGTATTTTTTTTGAATAACAATTCGTTATTTGATTGCCAGTGTTCGTATTTAAGCTGTATCTGTTTATGGATAGGATTTAAGGATGGTATTGTATGTTGAAGACTTTTCCAGATGTACATCGCTGGTGAATTTGTTTTTGTGAACACTTTCTTTTAAAAACTGAGAAGTAAACTGTAAGCTCAAGAGAGACGTCTATATATATATATATATATATATATATATATATATATATATATATATATATATATATATATATATATATATATATATATATATATCAAGAAAATAACCAAAATTCAAGAAGTTTGGCGAACTGAACTTATTCCGGAAGATTGGAAGGATGCTCTAATCCATCCACTACACAAGAAAGGAGATAGAACGGATGTAAACAACTACGGATATCTCTTCTCCCAGTATGTTATAAGATTCTATTTTAATGTCTACTAGACAGAGCACAGGGACAGTTAGAACCTAAATTTGACGAATATCAACCAGGATTTTGACCGGGCAGATCCTGCCCTGAACAGATCCTGAATTTAAAGTTGGTCCTAAAACATCAAAAACGGTACAATAAACATCTCGTCTGTACATTTGTGGATTTCAAAAAAGGATATGATTCTATTGATCGCGAATCTTTATTCCAAATCTTGAAAGAACAACGACTAGATCTGAAAACGCTGGCAATTATTAAAGCAACACTATCTAACACAAGATCAAAAGTTAAATTCATGGGTGACATCTCAGAGCCCTTCGAAATTAAAACTGGAGTGAGACAAGGGGATAGACTCTCGCAACTCTAATTTAACTGTGTTCTAGAACAAATAATATAGGAGTGGTGTGAAAAAAGTCGGCCCTGATTATTGACGAGCCCATTAAACTGGGGAGAACCAACATCAAAATTGATTGTCTGGCGTTTGCTGATGATCTAGCAAAACATATTGAAATCCTAAAAGAAACAGCAGAAAAGGTAGGACTCCAGATTTCCTTTGAAAAGACATCAACAGACTAAGAACACCATTTCTAAAAACAAAATATGGTAACATCAGACGGGTCTCTCAATTCAAATATTTGGGTGAAATAATCATGGAAAATGGGTTGAAAAAAAGCCGCCAATAAGGGTAAATGTCAAAAAATGGAAACTGCATGGAGACTTACACAAAATATTTACAACAAAAAATGCATATCTAAAAACATAAAACTGAAACATTACAACACAGTTATTAAGCCAGAATGGCCGAAACGCTCATTTTGAATAGAAAGAGAGACATCGAGGACATTGAAAAGAAGGAAAGAAAAATCATAAGAAAAATTTTAGGCCCCAAACAAATAAATAGCACAACATACCGACTTCGGGAAAACTAAGAAATCAAACAATACACATATATACATAGCGATATGAGAAAAAGAAGACTTAAGTTTTACGGACACATAAAACGGATGAATCCGAGTAGGCTAACTGGACAAATAGTCGAATTTTATGAAAATAGGAGTAGAGCTAAAGTAGAAATAATTAAATGGATTGCTGCAATTAAAGAGGACCTAAGATCAGCAAATATTACACAAAGTGAAATTCAGGATAGAGGCTATTTCAGACACAAGGTTAACGTTTGGAAGGTTGGCCAGGTAGAAAAATGTAGGAAGACTGGAACAACTTGGTCTGACGAAAGGAAAAAAGCTCATAGCGAAAGAATTAAATTAGATATATATATATATATATATATATATATATATATATATATATATATATATATATATATATATATATATATATATATATATATATATATGTACATTATATACATACATATTATACACATACATTATATACATTATATTATAGTATATATGTAAATTATATATATATATATATATATATATATATATATATATATATATATATATATATATATATATATATATATATATATATATATATATATATATATATATGTACGTACTGTTTCACGGATGGAAAGCATGTATTAGGTCGAGTTTCGCCAAAATCTCATTTGGTGCTTACTGTTGCGAGGTTCGTGACTTTCTGAGATAAATCGGTTACCCGTGTGATATTTATACCCGTGTGATATTTTTCTGGCCTCGGTCTTAGTTGGTAGCGATTGGCTGGCGCTGGCTCTGGCTCCACCCCCTGAGGCGCATGCGACGTCTTTATTTCCAGTCGTGTTCTGGATGTCGTGCTATCTAGGTCTGCTGGTTTAATAACGCTCTTTCACGTTGGTGGTAAGTGTAGAGCATCGTCTCTCTTGTTTAGACTTCCTTGCCTTTCAATTTTTATAGCTTCTCTGATCAGACCTGTCCAAAAATGGTTTATGTTGGGTATCTCATTGCATCCATAAAAAATTAATTTTGTGTGCTGTTTCTAGTTGGTGTTGGAATAATGCCGATGTTGTTTGCTTATTCCGTATGCTTGTTTTGTGTTGGATTCTGGCAGATATTTTTAGATATGTTTGACCGATGTAGATCTTGTTACAGCCTGAGCATGGGATGCGGTAAACTCCTTGATTTTCCAGTATGACCTTGTCTTTCGGGATTCTCAAGGATGTGCCTATTGTTCGGTGAGGTTTGTATGCTGTTCTTATTTTGTGTTTTTTTTAAACTCTTCCGATATGGTACGTTGTTCCTTTGATGTATGGCAGTATTACGTTGAATCTCTCTTCGGCTTGTTCTGCCGTTTTTTGTGTTTGATGTTGTTGACAACAAAGACAATCAACCGTGCAATACAATACGGTAGCTGAAAAATTACTTCCCGGCCTAACATCCAGATTTTTTTGGGAAATTCTTGTACTATGAGATGTTGTCATGATGCCGAATAACACATTTTCGATGAATCAGTTTTGGACGTATTTGAATCAAAACCATGTTTAGCCTATCTGTTTAGCTGATCACAGTAATATTCAGTACCTATGGTTTCATTAGGATTCAGAATCTAATAGTGAAACATTCCTATAAAATCCTACCATATCGCTAATAACACTTTTTGCACTGAAGACATGGTTTAGGAATGGGCAAAACCCTGTTGTCCTGGAGTTAACCATTATTTTTCCTTATGTGGATTGCTGTATAGAATCCATTTCTCATATTCAGTAACAATTTGTTGAATATCTCTGTCCAAGCTGGACAAAAGTACACTCAGATAGTTACATGCCGAATTTTGTATTCTGAAAGTTGATAAGGCACTTAGAAAAATGTTTTGCCAAGCCATAAACCAGGCTTCATATATTACATTCGATAGAAACCGATCTATAATAAAAATAAAGTTTTGATAATTGACAAAGGAATAATTTTGTCAGAACAGATTAAAGATCAGTAACACCCTGATCTGGAGTCAAGTTGAAAAACTCCCTCCAACTGTGCTGGCAAATCATCCGATGTTTGAACGCCATAAAGGAATAAAGAAGACGAGGAAGGACTGAAGGACTTTACCTAAATAATAAAAGAGAACTGGACTTTATTCGCTTCACATTTAAAGATTTAAGGCATTTCTGAGCCACAGAGATCTTTATGGTATCGATACTTTGGTATATATACTTTATGGTATCGATAATTTGGATATTCCTAAACTATCGTAAAACGTTAAGACGATCGCTCTGCGAAGACTGACTCAATACATAACAGGCCTATTTAGCATACATAAGGAAACGCTTCGTCGAAAGCGACATCTTTATCGTGTTTTTTTATTTTGATTCGGAAGTTCGGGAAAGCATCGGGTCGGTCCTTTCAATTTCGTGCGCGAAATTTATTATGGTGTTTTTGTTGTTCGCTCTTTTTCCGGATGCCTGACGCATTAATATTGTATAAGAAAAACGTTTTCTGCTGAATGGAAAAATCTTTGATTAAATGTGCAAAGGGCGATGGATAAGGGGGGAGACTGGCTGATGATTAGAAGTGACAGAAAAAGACAGATATCTTTTTTTTAATTTCCGCGATAAATTGCCATATGACAGAATCCAAAATATAATCATATATACTAGTATATTCATTCTTCTTTTTGTTACTCCCATACACTATTTTTTTAATGCTTCCTGTAAATCCACCTATACTATCTAATTCTCTGTGCCTTTATGAATATATATATATATATATATATATATATATATATATATATATATATATATATATATACATTAGCAGTAATACTGTAGATACCACAAGAAAAGGAAGAAAAAAAGCTTTTCTAGTTGTGAATTCTGGGGAGTAAGCAGATTGAGGTCTCGGAGTAAATTAACTAGATTCTCTTGATAATGGCTTCAAAATGGAAGCCGAAACGTCGAGATTTTACAAATCTAAAACGTGATCCTACCCGACAACCTAGTAATTCAATTCAGCCATTGTCTATCCACTGCAGGATGAAGGTCTCCCCAGCATGCTTCCAACTCGCGCAGTCCTGAGCTTTTCTTGCCAAGCGAGTCCTATATACTTGATGATAACCTCGATCCATCGTGTTTTAGGTCTTTACGTCTATGATTAACCGGTATCCATCCCAGGATTGCTTTAGTCCATTTGTCGTCACATCGCCTCGCTATAATGCCTGCCCACCTCCATTTCAATTACTTTACCTTTCCAATAATGTCACATACTTTCGTCTGTTCTCTGATCTATGTGTAGGTCTTTCTGTCCCGCTTTGTAATGCCAATCATTCACCTTAGCATTCCCTTCTATGCTACCTGAAGTTTTTGAACTGATTGTGGTGTGACTGTACATGTTTCACTTCCATATGTCAAAACCGGTCGCACGCACTGATCAAAAACTTTACTTTTCAGGCAAAGTGGGAGTTTGTTCTTAAACACAATGTTGAGCCTGCCAAATGCCTACCAGCCACACTTAACACGCCATTCCACTTCTCAGTATCATCCTCCATTGAAATCCTCTGTCCAAGCTATATGTAGTGGTCCACAACCTCTAAATCGCTTCCTAAAACACATTATTTTTCTATTTTCAGCAAATTTGTTGAACATAATCTGACTCTTTTTCAGGTTTATTTTCAAGCCAAATGGTTCTCCCGTCCTTTGCAGCTCTTGTATGTGTTTTCGTAGTTCATCTGGGTCTTGTGACAGGAGAACGATATCATCTGCAAATCTAAGGTGGCTTAAGTATGCATCATTGATTTTTATTCCATCCTGTTCCCAATCTAGATTACGACATACCTCTACACCGCAGGCTAAGAAAATATATTGAGTCACCCTCCGGAACACCCCGCTCTATATTGCTTTTAACTTTAAGATCATACATGTGAACTGTCGCTGTAGCTTCATCATACATGAATCTCGATAAGTTCACATAGGCTCTGTCTATCCCTGGGTTAAGCAATGCATCCATTATGGCTTGCTTTGATATTGAGTCAATTGCTTTTTCATAGTCAATATAAGCCAACCACAGATATAAGCCAAGCACAGTGGCATGGTGTATTTATTGTACCTTTCTATGCCCTGTTGCACAATCTGGATATGATACATTGTATTGAATCCTGCTTGCTCTCTTGTGTTGCGTCATTCAATGTCATTCAGTCAATATTATTTTAAATATTATCTTGGTGAAAGCTTTGTACATTACTTCAGCATTTTTCCATAAGTTGGGTATTTTTTGTTGTTTGAGGTATTTTAAGTACAATTTTGCCAGTATTTTATGTTCGATCCATTCTTCATCGCTTCTATAGCATTTGTCACTTCATCCAACAAGATATCAGATATTGGCTCTTCCGTGGGCGTTCTTTGCCAGTATTTTATATCGACCACCAGCTTTTAACATTTCAATCGTTACACTGTCCTTTCTTGGGGCCTTTCCATTCTTCATCGCTTCTATACCATTTGGCAGATATCAAGCAAGATATCAAGTAAGGCATCCAACAAGATATCTGGCATTTACTCTTCCGTGGGCATACTTAAGCCACCTTAAATTTGCAGATGATATCGTTTTACTATCACAAAACCCAGATAAACTGCAAACACACTTTAGGTTGGTCTTTGACTGGTTCTGATCTTCATATAACTTTGAATAAAATCTTCTGATAACTTCTAATATTTCCGTACGTTCCCTGCACACATGTGCAGGGAACGTGTGCATTCCTCACGCCTCAAGGCAAACATTTGTGTCCTTATATATAACCTACATTATTGAAATAGGTAGTACTCGGCTAGTAGAGTGAAACGGGGCCTGCATTAAGTATCGATTATATCCATTATGTTATCTATTATCTATTCTATGTTAGTATCGAGTGGCTTCTGTTTTTCAGTTAAAACAAATTTGTAAGTATGTATATTAATCCAAGTCTTCGTAAAATGCACGAGAGTTCATTATTGTGGAAACCGAATAATTTTCATCTTCATCACTGGTTCTTCCTGCAACAATATTTTCTTTCACATTTTAGTATCTTGCTGGTAGATTAGTTTCCGAGATGTAGATGATCTATTCAACATTTACTATATTCAATTTATTTTTATTAGTTCTTGTCTGGTATATACTCTTTATGGACTGCCAAATAGCCTCAGTTACTAACGCGGCCAATTCAACATTCAAATACCTTTCCATGATGTTCAACATTTGATGAATAGCAAGTGCAATAGGTCGACTATGTGGACCATAATCAACTTCTCGACGCGTGATCTGAATTGATTATCTGATGATGTCAAAGTGGTTAGATTAAATCAATCAATTAAAGTGAATGATCTCCTGATGGTGACTGAAACGCACGTTGAGAAGTTTAAGAAAGTGATTTGATATTGGTGGTAAATCTCTTTGAGGTTAGTGTTTTCAACTGAAGGCTCCAAATCTCTTTGAGGTTAGTGTTTCCAACCGAAGGCTCCAATAGAAGAATTGATCTAGAGTGACTTGGTAGATTGCCAATCGTTGTTAAGGCATGTATTTTACCATGATGAATGGTCAGAATATATGGAACACAAATAACAATTTATAACATTTTAAATATGGTCGCTCTAACAATTTAACAAATTTTATACTTAAAGGAAATATACATAATATCATAAATGTAGAATTCAAAATTAACATTAGTTTTCTCACACAATAATTGCTCCATTTATTTATATTTCTGAACAAGTTGTACAAATAACCTCATGAAAATCAGATGGCCAAAGTTAAATTCTGTAAACATTTACGTTGCTTCAATTAAAGCGTATTTTTGTTTTGCGAACAGTGAAGTTTAAAGCAGAAATTTAGTTTTATTTCCCATGTTCGTTACTACGGTTTAATTTGTTCGGAGGCAAAACATTTTCGTATTTCCAAAATATGAATATTTGGGTCGGATGAAACTTGTCACATACGGCAACTTTAGGTTGTTTGTGATTTATTTAAAATTATTTTTTTAATTTCAAATATTAAGCACGATAATGCTTTGAAAAATATTCTTCCTGTGGTACTATAACTCGTCAGCCTTGACCGCTATCATCCTTTGCATCAAACTTGATCGATCTCCAGCAGTCCCTTGCCAATTTTGGATGTGCAAAAGTTCTTCAGCATCTCTTCTTACATTATAATGCCATAGTATCTTTGGTCTACCTTTTTTCTGTTATCCCTTATTCGTCTCCCCATGATTTTCGACGGTACTCGGTTCTCTGCATTCTCTCCACGCATCCCGCCCATCAGGTGTTGCTGAACTCTCACATCGCTTGTATGGCATTTTTAAGGTGCTGTAGGAAATTAAAGCACTGATCAAAATTCTTGCTTGCTTCTAAAGGGTGCTTCTTATCAACAGCATCCTTTAGAACCCAATATTTTACGTCGGAAAAGTTAAGAAACCATGAAGAATGAATTTAAATTTTCCTACTTTTTATTTTCCCGAGTTTGTATTGCATCATGATATCTTATGTTTTACAATTATCTTTGTCAAAAACTGACCGTGAATATTATCGGTACAAGGTTCATCATACAAAAAAAGGTAGGCAGTCATGGGAACTTCCGACAGAAGTGAAAACTTGAAAATTTGGAATAACTATGTTTTCTTTTTAATTTTTAAATTAATTATTTCTTAAATGTATAATTTTTTTCACGTAGGATCGAGGATCTAAACAAATATAGAAAATAGATATTTAGAAAAACTAATTATATTATAATACTTTTTTGTAAAGTTCTAATGGTGAAATTGAATGATATAAGTTTATAAATAATCATTTTGCAAAAAATCACAAAACACGTATTTTATTCCTGACAATTTAAACCAATAAACAATGATTTTAAGAAATTAAATTTATAATGAAATTTTATAGAATTTTTAATTATTAAATCCGCGACAAAAATACTATCGCATAACTAAAAATCTGTTTTACCACGCTAGTAAGATAACTCCTAAGCCACCATGAAATATTTACTGCGCGATGTATTCCAGAGATTAAATATTAGAAAAATAAATAATATCAAATTTTTCAACGCAAATATTGATACCAATATTGGAAATATTCGAAAATAAATGCTTTGTTTTTGTTATTAATTTTTCTACATAAAAATATTAGTACATTAAGTACTCATTCTTGTACTGCACAGTGATTCTACAATTAAACAATTAAAATAATGATTATCTGAAACACTTATCATTATATTATTATCTAAAACGCAATTTAATTTAAAACACATTAAAACACATTTAAAACACAATTGGCGTCGCCAGTCTGACGCAACACGTCACTAGCATGTCGGTGACGCGAACCAATAAGTTTTGCCCCTACCGAAAATCGCTCAACGCGGCTAGAGGAGTTTTCACTTCAATAATGATAATTTCATATAATAATACATTTGAAGTGTATGACACTAATCCATTTGATCAACAATTAGCGTGTTGCTGTAGCGTTAGAGAAAATGTGAACAAGTCATTGGTCTGACAAAATTATCTCATTTATTTTGCTGCATGAGGTTGCCTAACTGATGTGAATGCCCGTTGGATGGGTGTGGTTGCCTAACTGATGTGAATGCATATCACTTTGAACAGTCTTAGTAGTTTTTCTTCAAAAATGCCTAACATTGTATGACCAAATATGAGACGTTGTTTATAGTTCCCTTCAGCCCCAATTATTATACAAAATACACTTTACGTTGCATTTATTTATTTTCAGTTCAGCCTTCGCAGAATTGGTTTTCTCTCCTTATCAACATTCTTCGAGAGAGTTTATAGATCCTAACTTTCGTGTTTCCTTGTATGAGTTTAGATCTTAGGACAGAGTGCAGGAAATAAGTAATTTAACGATTTTTGATATCTCCTGATATATTTATGGTAAGACTGTAAACTTGATATGAAAATATGAACTTATATTTATTTATTTTAATGCAAATTTGGTTTTCTATTTTATCTACGTATATTCAGTTGGTGTTTTAGACAATGTCAAACTAGTTTGATTCTAAAACATCAAAGCGCCAGACAGAAATGAACATTCGTATTATGTTTAATCTGCGGTTGTACGTTCCCTATATTAACTCCCATTTGTCGTTTGGAGTTTCGCGCTGTGTTAACATATTAAAATAGAAACATTTACCAGAGTTTACGGCATTTTGACGTTAATGCAGTCAATTTTCAAGTTCTCCCCCACCATCTCGGAAAGATATTCAGCCACAGTGGGTTTCGCACAGGGCGACTGCACATGTTACTAACTTAGTTACAACTATTCCAACCTTTCAATTTCGCTAACAACTTAAGCCCGGCCCCAAATGCCATTTCGTCGAATTTCGTACAACTGCGGGTAAATAAGGAGATACTAAACTCATCAAGGCGGGCCCCCTGGCGCCCCCTTACGGTTTCCCTCCTGGCGGCGACCGCTAATTTTCGCGCGGGAGGCTCTGGGTGTGTTCACGGAGAGATGGAGTAGGGAAGGGGGATGGTGGTGCGAGATTGGGGTGAATCGGGGGGATGTTGTAGAGCAGTCGAGTTCACGTGTTACACCGGTGGAATTTCCCCGAGCTCTGAGCTGTTATTTGCTATTATTTACCATATAAATCAACGTCAGGTATCTAATCATATTATCGTCAACCCTCACGTAGAGAGGGCGCGCGAATTACGTTGGGATGTCAGGTCATTGGATTGCAGCAGGGTCGGCGATAAGTGGAAACAAAAAACCTAAACTTGATACAAAGCGTAAAGCTTCTAAAATACAGCTGTATTACATTTCGGAGGCTTTAAATATGTACTCTTATTTTAGTATATATACACGTATGTCTGAGAAATAATGGAACTTTTTAAATTTGAGGAGATTTGCCATTAAATCCAAATCACTTTTTTGAACTGCTCGACGAACTGTTAGCATCATCAGGAGATGATTTAATCTAATTCTAAAACTACACTGTTCTATTTATATGAAAAACAACGCAACGAAGAACAAAGAACGAAGCGTGCAAAAATCATAAACCGTGAGGTTTACTAAGCCTTACATTAATAATTGAAAAAATGCTTTTTCAATTATAAATGAAAAAACACGATGGAACAAAGAGTTAATAGTACATTTTGTTTCAAGCTCGGTAAAACTTTTATAGAAACATTTCAATTGATGAAAAAAATTTCTGGTGATGATTGTTTATGTAGTACATATGTGTTCCAGTGGTATAAGCAATTCCAGAACAGCCGTGATACTTTGGAAGATGATCCAAAGTCAGGCAGGTCCAAAAACCAAAATCGCGATGAAGTGGTGGAAAAGATACATGAAATGATGGTCTACGATGAGAATTCGACTGTGAGATAGATAGCGGCGAAATTAAATACGACCAAACACATGATTCACAAAATTTTGATAAATGATTTAAACAAACGGAAGGCTCAATTTGTTCCTCACTCCTTAAATGAGGATCAAAAAATTGCTGGCTTTGAACATTGCACGGATATTATTAAAACAGCCAGACGGAATCCTGGAATTGATTGTAACTGGTGATGAGACTTGGGGTTTCAAGGTACAGCAAGGTCCCTAAGCTCCCAGAAATCGAGGAGAGAAGACAATATTGATTTATTTTTACGACTTTAAAGGAATACTTCGGGAATTCGTTCTATAGGGTCAAAATGTGACTGATGAATATTATCTGGGTGTTATGGAGCATTGTAGAAGATAATCGTTCGAATGAGAACCGAATATCGAGCAGGGGGAGATGGTTTATGTTACAGGATAATGTAGCATTTCACAGAATCTTCGGTGTTCGTTAATTTTTGGCGAAAAAACAAGTCTGTGCGTATTAACATCTTTCGTATTTACCTGATTTGTCTCCATGTGACTACTTCCTGTTTCCGATACTCAAACTGGCCACGACATGCACACAAAAATCTATACTAGCATTGGTTCTATGTACCCAGCAGTGTATTGATGCGGAAGCGATGTATTTTGAATAAAGATAAATAATTTCGGCAAAACTAATTGTTTTTTTTTTAATTCAAAAACTTCCGTTATTTTTCCGACGTACGGAGTATATAAAAACTAAAATGGAATTGGGCCGGATATGTAGCAAGACATAGAGAACAATGTAATGGCAGAATCACCAGTCTTACAATAGTACTCTTTATGATAGAAAAAAGCTAAAAGAATAAGAAAAGAACTTCAAAAATAAGCAGATGTTTCAGTTTTAACCTCATCATTTGGAGTAAATCTTCGTCTCAATGGGTCTTTTCTTCAAGTTCGGGAATACAAAGTAATTGCTGGGAGTAATTGCTGGAGTAATTGCTAAATCCGATGAATACGCCGTATGTGGAAGCATATCGGAGAGTAGATCGTGGAGTTTTGTATCAACAATTCCAGACGTGCGTATAGTCGCTTTATCATGGTGAACACCTTCCAGATGGTCAGATGTGGATATTTAATGCGGAGCGCATCCTTTAATTGGTCCAGTAATGAAGTATATTACTCCCCGGAAATGGTCGTGGTTTTTGCGAGGTAGTATATGAACACCACATCATGAAAATCCTAGATAACCGTAGCCTTGATTTTTCTTCCAGCTAGAACAGTGTTCGCTTTCTTTGGTGTCTTTTCATTCTCTTGCTCCCACCCACTGTTTGAATTGGTGTTTCATCTCCGGCGTATAATGCTGAATTCACGTCTCATCATCTGTTATAAAACGTAGTAGAAACTCAGCAGAATTACTTTTAAATAAGTTTACGTCCTTGGTCGACTGTTAACAAACACTAATCGAGTGGAAAGCTTTTTCATATCCAAAACATCGTGTAAAAGGTAGAGGACGTGGTCTATAGAGATATTTACATGTTTGTACATTTCAAAATTCTTTTAAAATAAAGCTATGCGAAAATAAATTATTCTTAAAGATAACGAAAAGAGTTATAATTTTTATTGTACTAATAAATTCAAAATACACAAATCAATAAACAATGTTTTAGTCATACATAATAATAATAATAATAATTTAACAATATTTTATTTTTTCCAAAATTATTCAGAAGTTAAACCATTCCGACTCTGGTGCCTTTGAAGAATCTAGGAATATTTGTATTGCAATTTATTGGGGCAATTAACATTTTGTCGAAAGGCCACGAAATATCTTGAACCGGACTATATACAGCCTAATGTTTTACCATATGATTTCTAACTTCTCTAATACACAACAGATGTCGTTAAAAGATGTTTATGTTTAGTCAGAAGCATTTACAAACAAAAGTACGTTAGTATAACGCCAGTACAATATTTAAATATATAAGGGCAGCTTTATGGTCATGGGATAGCCGATTAATGGTAAAAATTTCTAAATAGTCGGATTTTCATTTTTTTCATGTCTCTAACACATTTCAAAATTTCAAAACGGCAAGCAGCATAATTCCAAAAATGTTCATTCTTTTCATGCGAATTTTTAGCAATATCAAAAAATAATATTTTGAAGTGAAATACGTACGGAATTTTCGATAAGTTAATTTAAACATTATTTATTAACAAATAATTGCCATTTTTTGTCGAAAATTTAACGTTTTTTATTTAAATACTCGCTAATCACACAAAAATCAATATGTTCGAAATCTGCTACGTATTTCACTAACTATAAATATGTAGATTAAATGATTTTTTTTCCCGATTCAAATTTGCACCAGTTACAATGCGTGCTGCAGAGCGCTTTAAATTCGACATTATACTTAAATATATACCTAATAAATTTCTTAAATATAATAATAATAATAATATCTTATTACCTTGTCTACCATCAAAAAAAAATTGTAAAAAAACCCTTTTTTAGCTTATTACAGTGGTGTTACCCCTTAAGAAATCTAAAATATAAACAAGCGTGTCTAATATTATGATGCCCAAAAAAAAAGTTAATATTTACTAATAATTGTTTTAAATTCTGATCAAGACCAATTAAACTTTGTCCCTCTTCGTATATTTCAACTTATTTATTTAAAATTATATTATTCTTATTTTGCTTATATTATTTTGATTATATTATTCTTACTTAGTTGAAATTTGTTTCAACTTATTTGAAAAAATTTGAAATCTTATTATTTGAAATATTGTATAAAAAAAACATTAAGAAACTTAATTATATTTGAGTTTCTTTAAATTTCCAGCTGTAGGTATGTCTAACATTTTGACACTGAGTGTAGATTGTCAGTATATCTGGAAAACGATTTAGGCGCTTGAAGAAAGAAACATTCTTTCTATTTTATTTTACAACCAAATAAAACAAATTTTTATATTTCATATCCAACTTTATAACTCTGAACCTTTCGATATTGAAGGGAAGAAAAAAATGAAATCAAGGAATGAGTTTGTCGTTATGTTTCATTTATCACTCCCCTTTCTATTGTGTCCCTTTTTCCTTTATTATCTGAACATCTGTTGACTAAGCATCATTATATCGTCATTGTTATTTTTGATTTCGAACTATTAGGAATAAAATATTGCCCATTTAATCTGACTGGGGTACCAGAAATACCAGCGAAATTGAAGTAAAAATTGTACACATATAATTTTATTAAAAAACAGTTTTTATTATTCCACAATGAATAATAATGTGAATAATAATAAATGTTCAACGTGCTTAGTTCTATTAATAATCAGTCTAGCAAAATATTTTTAAAGAAGATTTTTTAAGAAAGAAGAAAGTCAATTTTTGTAAATAGTAAAAAGTAAACTAGGCCATTAAAAACGAAAAAAGGCCATTAAAAACCAAATCAACTGTTTTTAATTTCTTGACGCGCGTTTTTCTAACAATATTTAGAGTGTATCATTTCCTGATGATGCTAACATGGTTAGCGAAATGCGCGTTGAGAATTTAAAACCTGTGATTTGGTGTTTAGTTGTAAATATCTTTGAGTTTAAGAGAAAATCTGTAAAAAGTCAGGGTTGAAGCAAAATTAGATGCCCGGGTTATACACCAATCAGTGCCTTAACATTTCCATAAAAAATATTTGCACGACATACAATTTGCAGACGAGATTAGGGGGGAAGAAAAGCCATCCATATCCATGGATCACCGGAATGGATATGATGGAAGCGAAACTGTTTTTTAAAGATAAATCTACCATAGCCATTGACGTCGTTTGAATCAAGGTTTATCTGAGATTAATCTCTTCGTAATTTTATCATTCATTTTTGTATGGGTTTATTCTTTTTATTATTCTTCTTTGAGATCTGTTAATTCCTAAGTTGCACTTGTCTGTCCTACCAACTTTTTGCGGCAGTCTTGGTGATCAGGTTCCTATTGTTTTCCCTTGCAAAACGATGCGAGGAAGTTTGTTGATGTTCATCCTTTTTACGTGGTCGAGCCATTACCTTCTTCTCTTATCTTCTTCATCCCCGTGAAACTTATATAGGCTTGCAATAAAATAAATCATCGAGATTACCCACCCGATTATTTTGTGAAGGTTTGTAAAATTATTTTTTCAAATCTTGAAGTCGTGAACACAAATATCAGAGAGAACAATAGACCTCGCGTGTTATATGAGGGTTGCTAGGCGCCATCTGACATATGCATCGTAAAATTTGACATTATTTACTGTATACGTACTCAGAACGTTTTGTCATACGGATGCTATTTATGTTGTTTAGTGACTTGAAAATTTCATCTCAATCAAAAAATGGAATTAATTTGTAAGAATTTTCGTGCGATGATTTATTACAACTTTCTACGTGGATTATCTCAACAGTGCATCGATCAGCTCACTTCGACTTTTAGCGATGAAGTACCATTGTAAATTACTGGTTTAGTGAATTTAATCATGGCCGTCGTTCACTCACGGACGAATTCAAAGAAAGTTGTCCAAAACGGTTGTTGCGCCAGAAAACATCGATACTGAGCGTGAACTGATAAAGCAAGATCGTCATGTGACATACCGTGAGATTGAGGCCGCCCTGGGTATTAGTATGACAATCATATGTAAGATTTTACATGAACACTTAGCCATGAAAAATATTTGTGCGTGCTGGATTCCGCATAATTTGACAATCGCTCAAAAAAAGGTCGTGTCGATTAGTGCAAAGAAATGCTTAAAAAATATAATCGTGGGGCATCAAAAGCCGTGTATAACCTTTACATAAGTGACGTATCTTGAATCTATGCGTATGAGCTCTAAAGTAAATAACAGTCGACTATATGTCTTTCAAAATGAGCCAAACTCAAGAAAAGTTGTTCGCGCCAGAAGCACTTCGAAGGAAATGGTCGCTTGTCTTTTGGGACAGATGGGTATGTGGCTACAGTGCCACTAGAGAATTCTACAGCCAATTCTGAATGGTACACAATTATTTATTTCCAGAAGTTTTTGAAGAAATAAAAAAAAACAACCGTTGATGCAGGATCATTCTTCACCATGACGAGAGCTCTCACACATTGGACCGAACAACTCAATATTTAATTATAGGTCATCCGCGGTACAGTCCTGATTTGGCAGCCAATGATTTCTTTTTGTTCCTGTTCGTGAAGAATCAACTACTTGGTCAACGATTTTCGACGCTCGAAGAAGCGGTTGATGCGTTCAAAATGCATGTTTTTGAGATGCCTCAATCGGAACGCAAAAAGTGCTATGAAAACTGGTTTAAACGTATGCAAAAGTATCATCGTGGAGAATTTTTTTTTCAATAATAAATATTTGTTTTTATTTATTATTCCGGATACATAAATAGCAACCCTCCTATTACTACGGTTTAACATGGGTATTTGCAATTTTTCTTTGTTTATAAATAAATTATTATACTTCACTCCCTAGTTTAACCCGACTTTGCTTTGACAAATAAATATTCTTCCTTCAATATTAAAGTGATCAGCCGCCGGTTTTTAACAAAAACGTTACAATGAGTGAAATAAGTAGAGAAATTAAGGCAATTGACTGACAAATTAAAGCACTGACGTTGCTCGTGATATTTGCGAAGTAGAGGGGGAAGGTGCGGTTTTAGACCCCACAGCTCTTACTCAAAAGGTCATGAGTCTTGAACGAAGGGGAAGACGTGAGGTAGGGGAAGATGTGACTCCTCTGACGTGAGATAGGGGAAGATCAGGTCGTCTACGGTTACTCGATTTTAAGAGCAACTGTGGCTGGCGATCCTAGAGAGAGCACTAGAAAACTTTCAGGGGAATTCAGAGTATACCATACAACCTTTAACTGGCCTTTGTGTGGTATACTAATAGTACCAAAGAGCTGTAGAAGCATAACTAAGTACTACTAGCACGTATTAATATTAGCAACTAATTTAGTAACAATTACTTAGAGCCACTGTATAATAATGTGTATTTAAAAAAAGCATATTTCGTACAAACGGACGGAAATACGCCACTGATTTCCTTTCACAGCCTTAAGACTTCCATTTAAATTATACGTACGAAATACAATTTGCGAAATTATTTTAGTTTCGAGGGACTAATGGGGGGAGGGCCAAAAAGGGCCACAGAATCTAGCCGGTGCCTCGCAGTATTTATACCGAAACCCGTTTCTGCATAATTTTCCGGATCGGCCGAACGGAAAATATGAATATGATGCGGGCGAAAGCGGTATCTTTTGAGGTAAATCCGGCGTCGACACGCGATTTAATTTATTTTTGTCTAATGCGGTGAGCGATTAGATTTGTCTTGGCCGTCGCTCGAGCTCGAGAACGGGCTTTATTGAACGGAAAATGTAAGTGTGGTCGTGGCATGTTTAGTTGGCAAAGTTTGTCGGCAATGCGCATTTCTTTGGGGGGGCTCCGTTCCTAGTTGGATATTGCCAGAGGAAAGTTTGTATATTTAGTGTGAGGGGAAGAGTTTAAGCTGCGTTTCATTAAGCGTTTTACGCCATCTATTGTGTAATTAAATAACCGTTTAAAATCCTTTATAACAGACGCAAAGAAAACAAACTATCATAAATCCTGTTTGATTTCAAATAATTCATTTTAATTTTCGGTAGATTTAAATTTCAGACGTTTTATAACAATATTTTTAATAGGTATGTTTAGCTGGGCTATATACAGTGGTGGCCAACTAATTAGAAAGGCATAGGTAAAATAATATAATCAAGGCCAGATCTGAGCCCCCGCAGATCCCGCAATGCGAGGGGCCCATTGCCCTGTAGGGCCCAAAAGGAAAAATGCCCAAAAGAAATAATTTTATATTTATTAACTGCGCTAATTAAATGTTTAAAATATAATTTCGAAACGTTTAAAACTTTCTACATAGAATAATTGTCTTTATTTTAAACCAAACTTTATTAAGTATAACAAACAACCTCAAATAGTCGTCTATGAAGATGCGGTAAGTAATCTTTAATGTTCGCTTTTTTTTTTGTCGTACAGCACATGTTCAAGTGCTGGCATATGAAAGGAACCTATACGGCAATATTACGTGATTCGTCATGATTTTATTGCGGATACTTCGGCCAAATTCATTTAGCTGTCTCAGTTTGCGTATAGACGATTAAGATCAGTGTTTTACGTTATTTTTAATTTTAAATTCATTTACGGCTTTCGCAAATTATTATTAGTTTTCGTTTGTGTCGTACATTTTTACTTTTTGAGTACCATTAAATAATAGATCGTGAACCTAAACTGAAAGTTACGGGTGGTACAGCCAACAGAAAAAAAAAGAAGACTAGATGAAGAAAAAACCGCCAAATTTAACAAAAAAATAACAAATTTTGTAGTTATAAACCGGAGAGGACAGAAATCTATTGCAAATGCTACAAACTTATCTTCAAGTAAATAGTTTTGATAATTGTTGATATTAATATTCTAGTACTTAATACTCCCAAAAATAATCATTTTTAATTCATTCAACTAGTATTCACAAGTACAAGTCACAAGTTTTATGTTATACTGTCCCGTTATTCTAAATTTCAGATATCGTCAGTAAAATTATTGGAAAATCGATCTAAGCTTTTGTGAAAATGCTTCTGTTGTCTCTCCTGGTTGTAGCAAACTTGAAGACACAGTAGAATCAAGTACTGGCACCAATTATTCCTGTGACGTTCATATGGATCAAGACAAATTGCGATTAAAAATTCAAAATGAATTTGCGATGATAAATTAATTACCTCATTGTTGAGGCGAAAATCCAATTGATAAGGCTCATTTGGATAATTTAAAACTGTCCGATAAACTTAAACTATTTTTTGTTAAAACAGGAAGATGTCAACCAAGAAGGGCCTTTTCCAAAAAATGTCAAGAATAGGTGATTTTCCACTGTTTTCTATAAAATAGTTACAGTCAGAGGATAGTCATTACCTAATAAGTGGCTAAACTACTCACAAATATTGGACTGCGTGTATTGCTTATCATGTTGACTGTTTAATAAAAAAAAATACCTAAAAAAGTGGATGAGTCACTGGTATTAAAGATTGGCAGGGCTTATCTAAAAAAATAACAACACAACAACGTCAAATCTGAACAGCATATTTTGGCCTGTATAACTTTTCATCAGTGGGAAGAGACAAAAGATTAGATGATACTATGGATTCAAAAAAAAATGAGGAAACATTTTGGAATTCGGTATTGGAGAGGCTCATTGGCATAACTATGATGCTCGCAAAAATGCTTTACAATTTAGAGGCTCTAAAGCGCATAGCGGAAAGTACAGTGGGATTTTTTATTTTTTTACACTAAAATGAAGTGATTGAACGTTTCTTATTAATGATAAAGAGGAGAATCCATTATTTCTGACCGATAAGTTGTATTTTTTTAATTTTTTTTTCCTTATATTTTTTTTAAACGCAAGAATTTCTCCGTTTTACCGAAAAACATTGAATCGTGGATGTTTTTGTTAGTGGCAAAGAATACCCAATAAACACTGACGGCATCAAAATAAATGAAAGGTAAAGATAACTGCGGTTCAGTATTCCAACAATATTTTGAAAAAAATATAAGATTTTATTATAAATACAAACGCGAGAAGAGAAGTTCCTGGCAAATCTTATTTTTAGTAAAATTTGCTTTTACTAGTTTGTGCCTTATTTTCTTTTTGTAAATACTTTTTTATATTGATGTTAATTTAAATTGTTTTTACTTCTCTTCAAGCTTTGTCAAACCCATAAATCCATAGTATTATACATATAGTTACCTTCAACAATTTACCTTTAATAAAACTCAAAATATTGATTCTTATGATAATATATTTAAAAAAATAATATAAACATGTAAACGTCTCCAATATTATAAATAAAAATAAATCAATTCTAAATGTTGTAAATGTTAATAATACATTTAATATTTTGTAGCATATCCCTTATTTTCGAACAGCCAGCCAGAACAGAAGACATCTCGGCATCGACTCGACTAGAAGTTGATACCTTTCCAAAGGTATCGATTTCCATGCTTGCTGTATTACTTTGCTTAATTCGTTCAAATTTATAATTTCTTTGTACCAAACTATCATTCTAAGGTAACCTCAAAGGTTTTCTATAGAGTTAAATTTAAGGCTAATGATGGCCATTTCATTACTGTCACATTATTATCGCTGAACCATTTTGGTCACAGATTTGTCTGTGATTTTAACCTAGTTTGGCGATTTTTCTTTTTTAAAACTGTTTCTTTTCAAGATATTCGACCAAACAACTTGGCTTTGTTGAGACGTCTACTGATGGTCCTTGGAGATGTTTTTATTTCTCGAGAAAGCTGCATCTTGATTTGTATGTAACTTTGTTCGTTCTTTGAGTTGTTTTTCGTGATCTTTTTTTTCGTGGTATATTTTTGTATGTTTCATGGTTTTTGAAATATTTCAGCACACCGAAACATTTTAAGTGTTCTAATAATTTTCTTGCGCTTGGAAGAATCTCAGCTTTACTTGACCCATTTTAAAACTAATGTAATGTAGATTAATAAAACGTAAAAAATATACTGAACACTATTATCCCTGCCGTTTCTCATTATATGGCCAGTTATATTATCACTAACTTCTAGCTATTTTTTGCATTCCTTGCATTTTTCATTCAACAATAACAATAAATAAAATATGTATTGCTTATGAGAGGATCACATAAAAAATCCACAAACAACCGAACTATCTATTTTTTTCAAAATGCATATTCGTTATCATTCATTTTTATAGCAGGTGTTACTAATTAGTTGGCCACTACTATATGTATATTATGACTAGCAGATTTCTGCCCGAGCTCGGGCAAGGTCACTGCTTATCAGTGTGTTTAGTCATACAGTCGTATAGTTAATATATTCATGATATTAAAATTAATTGATACTAACTTTAGCTTTATCTTTGTGTTTACTAAAAACGAAATAATCCAATGGACAATTAAAGTAGTGACGCACGCTATTGCATGAAATGATTTATTCAATTATATTATATAACAACAGATTCGAATTATGACACTGAAATAAATGGTATGATCGCGAATGTAACAAAAGTGTACCCGAGCCTGAGAAATAAATTCATCAGCAATAAGGCAATTTCGATTAACACTAAAATGGGTGTCTTTAAAACCATCTTTGTTCCGGTTCTCACATTTGACTGCGAAAGCTGGGTACTGAAGTCAAAATTATAAAGTACAGAAGCACACAAGAAAAGATATAAGAAACTGGTCAATCTGGGAGCAACTACAACTCCAACCATTACTCAAAAAAATAGAAAATTGTCAGATAAGTTGGCTTGAACATCTTACATGGATGAAAACAGACAGGCCAGGCAAAAGAGTGTGGACAGCAAGAAGATATGATAAAATAATAAGAGGAAGATCTAGGAAGACTTGGGACGAGAGTATTCGAAATTCAACGAGATTCTGACAGACAGAGGCCTTACAAGAGCAGAAGCAAAAAAGTTAGCTAACAACAAGGTGGCGTGGCGATAATTTATTTATGATCATAAGAACTAGATGTATGGGAATACCTTACACCCTTTGGGGATATAATGATAGATAGTGTGTATGCATGTTCAGCTGGGTCAAAAGTAGATGAGTATGATGAATATTTCAGAAAATCATTATTTCTGATATATTTTTCATAAATATTCTTTTTCTATAAATGTTTCTCGTGATATACAAATCTCGTTTCTCTTGTATACAATTTATTACAAAATATTTCCCAATTTTAATATAATAATAAAAGGTATTTTATTTAAATTTTTTTTAAATTTTATTTTAATTTTTTTTTAAATTTTACTCTATTAAAAATTCCATAAAACTCACATATATGTATAAAAAAAATTCATATTTTAAATATATTCACTGCATGCATGTTGATAAATTTTATACAAGAGCAAAATCTTCCACCATATCATAATTTTTGATTTGATTATTTCAAATTAAATATATTTAAAATTACAATTAGTTGAATTACCAAAACCAATATTGGAAATCGAATGACAAAATGAGATAAATATATATATATATATATATATATATATATATATATATATATATATATATATATATATATATATATATATATATATATATACAATTTCCAAAACCGTTCCTAAAATAGAAATCCTTCTGTTCTCAGCAAATTTATTGAACATGATCTGACTCTTCTTCTGGTTTATTTTCAAGCCAAATGGTTCTCCAGCCCTTGAACGTGTCTTTGCAGCTTCTCTGGGTCTTGTGAAAGAAGAACGATATCATCTGCGACAGTAAGTTGTTTTAGGTGTGCACCATTGATCCTTATTCCATCCTGCTCCCAAGCCAGATTACGGAACACTTCTTCCAGGCAGGACGAGAAAAGAAGAGGCGATATCGCGATATCGCATCACCCTGCCGTACGCCCCGCTCTGAATTTATTCCAACCTCAAGATCCTCAAGGTGGACTGTCGCTGTAGCTTCATCATATATCGTTCCTAGTAGGTTTACATAGGCTTTCTCTACAGATTGGTTAAGCAATGCATCCATTATGGCCTGCTTTGAGATTGAATCAAATGTTTCTTCATAATCGATAAAAGCCAAACTCAGTGGCATAATGTATTCGTTGTGTCTTTCTATGACCTGCTGTAGAACCTGGATGTGATCCATTGTACTGAATCCACTTCTGAATCCTGCTTGCTCCCTTGGTTGTACGTCATTAAGTTTTCTTAATATTCTTTTGGATATTATCTTGGTGAAAACTTTGTACACCACTGATAGGAGGCTTATTGGACGGTAGTTATTTACATCTTCCCATGCTCCTTTCTTATGTAATAGAATCACTTCTGCATTTTTCCATAAGTTGCGTACTTCTTGTTCTTTGAGGCATTTTGAGTATAATTTTACTAGTGTTTTATGTAAAGTCCGACCAGCAGCTTTTAACATCTCCACAGCTATACTATCCTTTCCTTGAACTTTGCCGTTTTTCATCGAGTCCATAGCCTTTGTCACTTCCTCCACCAGGATATATATATATATATATATATATATATATATATATATATATATATATATATTTATTTAAAAAAAATTAAACTATGTATCTATCTATATATACATACGTAATTATATTTGTATGGCTTTTATTAATACTTGACAAAAATACACAGCTATTATAATGGAATCAAGAACAAACCAATAGATTATAATATTATAATAATAGATGATAAAAGAGCATGATTTTCCAAGGCCGCATAAATCTTCTCCTGGATTTCCGAAGCATTTTTTTAGCGAAAGGCAAAAAAAATAGTGCCTCATATTTCGAATGGCATCGCTTCTACAACTGATTTTTAACGAATTGTGAATTAATCAAGATCTGTTGCTCTTGTTTTAATGTTGTCCACATGTCATTATCTTTTTGTTCACGTGCAGAGCCTTATTACTTGATGACCCACGCATACTGGATTTGACTGGCATTAAATAGAGTTGTATAAATTGTAAAAATATTACTGATTTGAATATTCCCTTATAACAAGTTAAGATTATTTTTTTTAACTGAAGATTCCGCTCCATTCATAAAGATTCTATGAATAATGAATGTCTCTTTTTGATATCTGATGAACAAAAATATATTAATGTTTTACGAAAGAGAAAATGATACGTATTATCATTTTGGTGCCGGAGATTCGCCAACTTATCTCGTTTGCAATCCATCAAATCGAATAAATTGTACCACCTTAGGGATAGTCGGGGCCATACCCCGGAGACGAACATTAAACACAGCTACAACCTCCCTCGTCGAAAATAAACGACAGAGAATTTTAAAGCAAATACGGCATTATCTCAGATAACATTTTCCGGGCAGAGAAAATCTTAATTACCTATTTATTAAATTAAATTTTATCAGTGAAAGCAAAAGGAATAATGCGACCCCGCCAGACGAAATCTTCAAACGAGAAATCCCGACAAAGAATATAAGCTACTTAAACAACTTTCGGCGATAACAAACCTCCAAAGAGCCGAAGATAGTTTACGGAGAAGAAGAGAGAGAGAGTGGAAGTGAGACGAACGGTGAAAGAAGAGGAAGAGGAACGAAAGGGGATTATTAATGATGGAAAGAGATAGGAAATGGGTATGGAAAGAGATAAAGTCAGGCGGAGGATGCTGCATATCGAGGGTTTTATGTTCACAATAGACTTGCACCACCGTCTAAACAGATTAATAAGGCTTACTTGGCGAGGTTGGGTGAGGGGGAAGCGGGTGGAGATGGAGGGAGAGGATGGTTTATTGGGACGTTTAAAATTGATCGGACCATGGATATTCTTAATACCGAGTTTTTTGATTTGCTACAGGGATTGTTTTCAAATAATGGCGATTCAAAAAGGTTTCAATCAATTTTTTAGCATTATCAGAATGGTAAAACAGACAAGAATACAGTTGAACCCGTCCGAGTTTACCCGTGCGTTATCGAATGACGTCATAAATTTCATCATAGACATTGTCTCAATATGTTCTTTTTCTTTACCAAATGAGAGAGAATGAGATAAAAAATCACTACGTATGCCTTCGGGTAAGCGCAGTACGTTACGATAGCGTTTCAGCGCGTAGAAGGAGAAAGTAACAACTAATGAAAAAGTGTTTGGTTCGTACCGTTCGTTAAAAATTCCTCTATTGAGATTAGCGGTACTGTTTTGGTAGTCATTTGACTTGTTTTGTTATTGTTTTAGTGAAATTTTGTACTGTAAAGTCCAGTTTTATTGTAAAATAAGCTCTTATAATAACTACTATAATTGATTATTTTGTTATCGA